>JAECUM010054587.1:0-22373 GCA_016617855.1 Megalonaias nervosa
TTCATAACACATGTACCAATTTAGCTAAAATATTATGATCATGCGGTGGAGTTTTCAAAACCTTAGATCAGCTGCCATTGTTGGAATTGCTTGTTTAATATTGATGTACCTATTATGTTGTTGATGGAAAATCCCTTGTTTTGAAAATATCTATGTAGCAGGAACCCTCGACAAGAATTCATGTGCTTAAATAAGACTCGAGACCTGATACAAAAGTGTCTTTTAAATAAACAAAATGAAAATAAATGAATTAATAAAGTGATTTTAATAATTGCAGTTATTAGAGTTTAATTGTTTTTTTTTTCCTAAGATTATCTTGGTATAGTGTCAGTTGCCAGCACACACAGCTTACATAATGCTCTCCTGGCATTATTTGCTGTTGATTTAGCAACTGACAGCTTATACCATGATAAACTCAGAGACATTAGACTCCTAAATGTGTGAATTATGAATTTCATATTCTCGTGTGTGAATTATGTAGAAAGAGGAATTACCTGCGTACAAAGAGAAGAAACCATGCAGCTCTGTGTACACATTGTAGCATGAGATATTGAATATCCACTGAATATGGTTCTTTGGGAATAGCTTCTAGGAAGTAACTTGCTTAATACTATTGACCACTGAATATGGTCCTGAGGAAATAGCTTGTATAATACAAATAATTAAACTTAATCTATATTATTTGTATTATTGTCAGCATGATAATTTTTGTAAGGGTCATTTAGTCAGTTACATTTTTAATGCCAATATGATTATAGTTTGCTCTTCTTTAAAGAAGCATAATGTATCAAGTGAATTGATTCATTAATAAAGTTTCAAAGTTAAGTTGTACAATTATAAAAGTAAACATGATGTGATCCAACAAAAACAAGAGTTTAGTGAGATGACCCTAATTCTTGATAAGCCAGTATAAACCATGTGACGCTTTTTACTGATAAAGTGATTTCGACATGCCAGGACTATTTATTAATAGCCTCATATTGCATTCTCTTTATTGTGTATTAGCATTCCATTTAAGAGAATTAATACTTAGAATTAGGCATTCTTAGTAGTAAACACCATTCTTGGAGTTATTCATTGAGAGGAATTTAATTTAATCATTGATTGGAATTACAGTGTTCAAAACATTCAAAGTTATTTGGATTTATAGCTATCGTGGAAATACTGAATTCATTTAAAGAATTTTTTTTTGATCATAACATTTTTCTGTATTCATTCAGAATACATTTGAAACTTAATCAGATTGCTTGAAAGTTTTGGAATTGATAGAACCATTTATGACTTGAGGTTTATTCACCATACTGTAAGTTACTTTTACTTTTTCATTTTGTATTTTAGAAAAATAAAATACATTTTCAGTTATACAAAACTGTTAGTTTAGATTGTTAAGACCATAGAGTCGTAACAGTTAGAAATTTTGACATTGATGAAAAAAGATGTTTATTCTAGTGCCATCCACTTTTCTAAATACATGTATGCTATCTTCTGCAGGAGTTTCAAGTGATGGGGTAGGAGGTGGTGGAGGTTTGAGCCAATTAGCCATTGTATTGATAACAGTAGGAATTTTGGTGGTGTTAATAGCAGCAATCGCTTTTCTTTGTTACAAAAAAAAATGCAAGGGGAAATCAGGTAAATACAAGATTGTTAGTAATTTAGTTTTTGTTTAATCAAGTTTGTTATGATTGTTTCTGCATCCTAAGGCTCATGAGGTGTTATATTCTGCAATCTTAGTCGTCAGAATTATTTCCACTTCTTTCATTTCTGCATTGTGGCCCTGGGCCTTTTCTAGCTGATCTGGCTGCAAGACAGTGTGCATACGACATGCCTCTGTGTCCATTGTGCTTCATCCATCATTTAACAACTGCTTGCTACCACCCAAGCATCCATATTTCTGGTCTGAGTTTTATCAAACATGAAATATGGGCTTGTATCATACAAAGCTAAGTCAAGATGAGTTGGATAATGAATGAGATCCATGCAGATTAATTAGGTGATCTTTCCTCTATCAGCTGACATTTTTTACACTTGGATGTCAAAATAAGTGTTATATCTTAGTGTTTTCCAAACATTTTATACATTTTTAAGTTGACCAAGTTAATTTTGAAACACCAGATTAGGGGCATTTTATTTCCACATGATAGTTCCTCATATTTACAAAGATATAATGTAAGACATTAGTGGAATCATTGTTATACAAGATTCTCAACATCATTGCAAAAAATCCAACAGATGTTTTGATTATTGATAACAGGACACCATATTTGCTTTTCCAACAAACACTATGAAACACATTAGAGTACTCATGAAACAAATGTCATCAACTTAAAAAATTTAGATTCAGTTCTGTCCATTCTTGAATTAAATTAAACATGCCAAATGTTTTTTGCATAAATCGATTCATTCATATGTAGTTGTAATCAGAAAGTGTTGATTCTGTTTTCTGGTTGCTTCATTATGAATACAAAGGTCGCCTTCTAGCAACTGCGAGACAATTTTAGCAGTGATACAGTACATGCTATTATTTCTTTGTTATCACTTTTCCTTGCATTAGTCCACAGTTCAAGATTAATTTCTATTTCCGGTTAGTACTAGAAAGCCTAGAACAAAAGTGATATCTTAGTAACTTCTGTCATTTGGAGTATCGTCCTTTTTCCTTGGACTTTGTGTATAATGTATTTATGAGCACTCATGATTCTTGCTAATTCAAGTGTTGATTGCCATAATTTAATTTAGTTGCATCTATTTTTGTTTTGACCTTTTCTCCCAAATTAACATTTTTTTTTTTTTACATTAACTTCTTCCCCCATATGTTATTTTGTTGATTTTTGTACATGTGGTGTTGCCATTATTTGATCTCCCCACTCTGGTACCAATGTTAAGTCCATTTGTTTGCTTTTTTAATTTTTGTTCCGTCTTTTGACATGCAAAAGAAGTTGGCAAATGTGGCCACATAAAGACTCCTTGGGATACCCACCCCACCAGTTTGGCATGTGCTAAGTGTTTTTGCATGCACATATGACCTTTATCTGCATTATGGTCAGATGGGGTGTTAGATACAGCAAATATCAAACAGTTGTATAGAATCCAGCATAAAGGAGATGGATCTCTACATGCCAGCCATTATGCTTTTGGCATAATAATTACACTTTTTTTCACCAAATTGCACATTACACTAGACTGAATATGGATTACACCTTTTTGGTAGATTAAAAAATAAAATAGAAATAAAGCAGTAAAAAAGTTATTGTCTCATTAGTTCCACTGATATAAATTTGAGAATATTCTTAGAAATGACTGCTGCATGAGAACAGTGTAAGAGTGCTTTCCTTATTTGTTATTTATAGCAACTGTGCATGCATATGTGTGTGTGTATGTATGTATATATATATATATATATATACATATATATATATATATATATATACATATATATATAGATATATATATTACACACACACACACAGGTATAGATAACCTACAGATTCATTTTATTCAAAAACTAGGAAAGTTATGAACAGTTGGTAAGAAAATGGCAGAAGATGTTAAGTGAAACACTTTATCGTGAGAGTTATGGATGTTTTATGACAGAAAATGTTAGAGCAGATGATCTTTTCAAACTTCAAAACATGTCAGATAAGAAAAAAAAGACAAATCAATACTACTTTACAAATAATGCAGTACAGCAGTCTGATCACCTGACCTCATTGTAAACTTCCAGTTCAAGGCCATTAAGCAAAACATACACATTTGAAATTGATTTTTCAGCAGATTTTGAGGTTGTATTCTGGTACTAATCCATATTGATATTCCCTTTGTGACAAGAATTTTGATCAGCTGCAGAACCAAGTTAATAGTAAAAATGTTATCTTATTCATACGTGCTTTGATTCAGGCATGTACTATAGAGATTACACTTTTTCCACTCAAATTATGCTCTTTTGCTACTTACAATAGTAATAATTATGTTTATACCATTTCGAGGTTGGCATGTATGTGAATCGTCCTCTCTAATGGATCCTCTCTAGTCTAGTGAGGATTCATTGGCACTTCCTATTGCAAGGTAGTTGCAAACACTCATCAAAGAGGGAATCAGTGGCACTGACTAGTTTTAGGAAGTTGCCCAGGTATATTACGCACTCACATATTGAGGAAACAGTCAGCACCATTAAACAAAAATGTGTTGCCTTATTCTACTTGCGGATGAAAATTGTCATGATATTGAGACTAATCAAGTTCCACAGATACATATTCCTCAAGACAGTCTTTGTCACTTTACCAGTGATTGTCCATTCACCAGTGATTGTCCATTGACCAACAGGTTGACACGCTGGGTGCTGGACATTGGGCAAGGTCATGGATAATGGGCACTAGTTACTAGGTCTAAGCATCTGGCACTGGGTAAGCCATATGCTGGTAGCAAAACATTTGGTGCCTGTCATTGTTCACTACCTGACACCAGGAAGAAAACTGCCTACCCCAGAGAAAGGAACTCAGTCAACATCTGCCATTTTCTATGTTTTCATTCAGTCCATGAGGATGATTCAAGAGACAAGTATAGTATGTCTTCCTTTTCTACCATGGTACCATGGATGAATTTTCCATGGTTCCATTGGTCAGTGGACCAGGCAGGTAGTTGACCCATTGTATCCTCCTCCAGCTTTGTTATTAAGGAAGAGGAGGGGCTGCCAAACATCAGCACTAAGAGAGAATTACCTTTCCTTTTCTCCATGGAGAGAGAAGGGAAGTCATGTCCTATCCTGTTAGAAATGACAGGAGGATGAGCTGTACATTTTTTGTGGACTTGCATGAGTTCAGAGAGACCCCAATTGCATCAGCATGTTCTCTTCATCATGTGTCACCATCGCTATTCCACCACACTGGTCAGGTGATGGGAAATGTATAAATGGGGAAGTCTTTTTGCCAACTTCTTTCTCAGATCATCCCAGGTCTTCAGACACTAAGCTCCTCCAAGTCTGGAGACACTTTCAAAGACAAGAAAAACTCTGATCTTCTGCTTCCCCGCTTGGCTATTGTAAACAGTATATAACAGAAGTTGACACAAGGCCAGGATGCAGCCAGATAGCAGAGAGATTGATCATTTCTTTCTTTCACCCATGTGGGTCCATTTTCAGATGCTAGCTGCAGGTTGCATTCATCTGCTTAGCCACCCAAACATCCCAGCCTGGATTCAAGAGTGCCACATGTTGGGATTTCAACGTGGGCCCGCATTTGCATCCCCTTTCAAGTCACTTGAAGTGAAGGTGTTTAAGGCTGAAACCCTTGTTACATAGCTCCACACACCAGTCTTTTTGTTGTGGTCTCCTTCAGCCTTTTAATGAGTTAGTTTCTGAGGCTGTCATACAAAGACATGTAGAGGGTGTCCTGCAAAATAGACATTAACCTATTGATGTCAGTGGTCCTTTCAGCTGAGCTTCTTCACTGATGGAAGGATGTCACCTTAAATATTTTAAAAAACGTTTAATCACAGCAGCAATCTTCTTGTCAATGGTTCCCCTGGATCCAAAGTCATTTAATTGTTCATTTAATTCTTACACTGACCTGCTTTGATCTCGGGGATCAACAACACCAGTCATTGGCAATAGTTCCAGGACTGGCTAAACTGACTTAGACATGTCTCTAGTGAGGTAGATATATGGGTTTCCTGCCTAAACTCTTTAAGCAGGGATCACAGTGGCACTGCCAGATCCTCTCAGAAATTGTCTCTTGCCCTTCAGTCATTAAATAGGATGGCTGTAAGGGCCAGGGAAGGAAGGCTATGGACTCAGCATTGCCAAGGAGGGAGGTGGTCAACTCTTTCCTACCAAGTCCTCTTCTTCCTGACATCCCAGTAGGTGCGAGACTAGGCTGCTTATCATATGCCTAGTTGAAACTTAGAGACAATGCATAGGTCTTCTCCATAGTAAGAGATGGTTATGGGCTTTGCTTCTGGGACCTTCCATCTCTAGCAAGGATCCCCATTTGGTTTCATCAGACCAATCAGGTATCACAGATGAAAGCAGTATGCATCCTTCTAAAGAATGAGGCAGTAGAGAGGGTGATAAACACTCAAGGTCTGGGATTGTATTCCAGCTCTTTGAGTTTATCCTGGAAGAGCAACTTCAAGACAGAAACTTGGATGTTTACTTACACTTAAGTTTTCTCATCCAGGAGGAAATTCATGCAGCGCCATCTGCACAAGGAAGTGTTCCAATTTTGGGCTCTTTCATTTGGCTTAGCTTCCTTGCCCAGAGCCTTTACCAGGGTGATGGGAGAAAGGAAAGCTCACTTCAGATCATTGGTGGTGCCCATCATCTAGCATTTTGATGACAGGTTGATACAGTGTTCTCAGATATGCCTTACTAGAAGACCTGACAATATGTTGGAGATGTTCCCCATCCAGATATCAGGTATTATTACATCTTGAATTTCATTTGCATTGGGATGAATTTTGTCACAAATCAAGTGTCAGTTTGTGTTCCTCCCATCACATGTTTACTGTCACTTTAAATAAGAATGTTGAGAAGACTTTAATATTATCTGCTCACCACTAGCTCCTTGGGACCCTGAATTCACACAGTAGTACTAGTTTTCCTTGCAAGACAATATATAAAGCCTCTCCAGTTTCAAATGCTTGCAAACCAGAGACCTCACCTGAAGTCACTTAAAGCTCAGATTCCACTGGGATCTAAATTTCATCACCACCTCATTTGTTAGATAAATCAGGACTGGCCAGACTTCTAAGTTACGCCTCAGAACCTTGGTTGGAGGAGGTAGTTCGGCTTGACTTGCCAGCTTCATATTTACAACTGAACATGCATGCCTTCTAACCTTTAAAAATAATCCCTCATGTTCTTCACAGTCAGGACTCTGACATCTTGATTAATTTTGATAGCACCACTATCATCAAATGATATATCTAGCAAGATCAGTTTTCCAGCATGGTTTGGGACCACATTGCTTATGCTAGAAAAGAGCTGTCTCAAGAGGTTGCAATGTGAAGTGGAGACAACAGTTGTTGATTTTCCTGTTTCCTTTTGATGAAACGATTGCTCTGGAAATGGAAGGAGCATTCATTCTGACGGCTAGTCATGGGTCCTTATTTCATATTTTTTTGGGAAAGTCACCAAAGTAATAATGGCAGGCAATTGATTGTTGCAATTTAAAGGTAGTATTTGCAAGCAAAAACTAATTTAAATTGTGTCATACATACATGCTGTTCTATGAAAAATTTCCTTATCCTTCCCAGCTCTGATGTTCTTTGTCTTGATCCAGTTCAAAGGAGGATTATATTCTAAATGATAAAAGTGACAAAAAGCATCACAGTGTGACAGCATTAATTTTGTGCTAAGCAGCAAAGTACTAATTGGGAGTTTACATTTGATTGGATTGGATTTATTTACCTTATTAAATGTAGTTTATCCTCTCATCATATCCCTATTAATCCTGGTTAATTTCTTTTAACTTTTTATTTTATAAAAAGACTGTTTAAAAAATACCAGCCTTTAGCTTGTTCATTAAGCTTACTTGAATTGTGTTCATGCAGGAAACAGATGGTCATTTTTAGAGATTTTCTGGCAAAGATATATATATAAATGCAATAAACTGACAATGAACAGTACAAAACTAGTATCTAACTAGCCTGAGTGCTTTCAACTCTTAATGTGTCTTTTTCAAAGGCATATACAAACCATAGACAAGACAAATAAAACAGAAAAACCATAGTGTTAGCAAAACTTTATATGGCCATGTAGAGTTTTGCAAACACTATGGTTTTATTGTTTTATTTGTTTGTCTTGTCTATGTGTTGTATATGCCTTTGAAAAAGACTCATTAAGAGTCCAAAGTGCTCAGGCTAGTTAGATACTAGTTTTGTACTGTTCGTTGTCAGTTTATTGCATTTACCTTAATCAGTCCCTGACATACGTGATCCCTTGCTGGATCCAGTACACTTGAAAGGACTGTTATTCGCCACATGATTTGTATTCTTTATAGATATATATATATATATATATATATGCTGCAGAGAGTATTGTAGTACTTAGTATGTGTAGTAGTAGTAGCAACAGCATGTGCCAGTTACATCAGTTTTTTATTCTTGACATTTTCATAGTATCATTAACTAATTCTGTTGAAAACATATCCACATTTTTAATGCCTTTACACCATTATTATTGTAATGTGTGCAAGGGAGACAAAAGGATAAAATACACTCTACATGTTAAAAGATGAACAAAAAACACCAAATATTGCAGAATGAAGACTTGTTCTACATTCTCACGTCCTCTAAGATGCCATACAGTCAATCATTCCTGAATGGAAGATTCTATATACTGACTTCAAATGTTGTATAAATCGCATGTTCATCATACTTGACAGAATATGTGAATTGAAAACTTGTATAGAACAAATCAAAGATGAGGTGATATTGTGCCAGCAGTGTATTGGACACAACACCAGACTCGTGCATGCATTCAGTACCTTGACTAAATTAGATAACATGCCACTGTCCGCTGACAGTGAAAATCATTCCTATTGATTGTGTTGATTTCCCTGTAGTCAGGATCAAAGGAGCTATATGGTACTCTCCTCCATCTTGCATCCATCCATAAGCTATTGTTTGTCACAAAGTTATTAGCCAGTTTAAATAAAACTTGGAATATGGGTTTATATCCTCCAAATTTCAGACAATATTCCCCTCAATGATTTCAATAGCTTCGCTTACTTTTCTCCTTAGTGTATTATTCACTTTCCCAAGTATTCTGATGTTATCACAGTAGAAACTATGCCCTGAATCTTTGCAATGTTTTGCCAACTGCTGTCAGGGTTTCTCCATTGGTATATAAGTGTTCTTTAACTCTTCTTTCAAGGTTTCTAGCAGTCTTCTCAATCTATTCTTTCCATGGTTATCACACTGGAGCTTATAGATGATTGAGCACTTCTTATCCATTGCTGAACCATTATTCTGAATTTGAACTCCCACCATTGTACACAAGGATTTAATTATCATGTGATTCCAGTCCAGAAAAGGTTGAAAGCTTAGGAGTAAAGAAATAACATATGTTGTTACCGAATTATGATATAAAGTTTTTGGATGATAATTTATATTGGTTGTGCTCTTACAACATTACCTTTGGCTGCTTGGTGAAATGGTGAATTATGAAGTTACATAAGCCTGTTGAGCATTATTAAGCCTATTTTGGCCTCTTGTATATATTTAGATCTTGATTGGGGTACAAGTCATGTAGGGATGTAGTGAAAACTAAAGACATTTTGTTCATGAGTGTAATTGTTTCCCCAAAATGATGGGCCCAGGACCTATTTCCAATCAATATTTATCCTTTGACCCCACCACTTTAAATGTCAAATTAACTAATATTTATCCCACTTTTCTTATTTAAGTTTCAGGAAAGAAAAAGGTCTCAAAGTCTAAATACAGCTATCATGTGCCAAAAGGAAAAGCTGACCAGGAAAGTTCAAAACCACAAATCGATGAATATGAAGACCTACATAAAGGTGAAAAATTAACAGCTCACACACACAATTTTTGAAATAATTATCTTTTTTTCTATGTGCTTAACAATATTTTGCATTGTTATTTTTTGTTTCTCTCTTCAAAAACTTGTTTAAAAAATAAAACTAACTGTTCATTCCAGACTTACAATAATGGTGTTTGATATTTCTACATGTGCCTCAATTTTCCAAGCAATTTCTCAACATATGGATTTGTCAAATCTAACACCATGAAGCTTTTATCATCCTCGCTTATTGCATTGTAAGAGTTAAATTCCAGAAGTATGTTCATTGACGGATGGGGTTATTGTCATTGAGAGATAAACTTTTTGTCATTTCTGCTGCATTTTAATAATTGGAAGATTATACAGCTATAAGGATTTATATTAGCTCTGACCAACTTTGCCTAGGTTTGGGTCAGTTGCCCAGATGTGTCATTTGTGGGTCAGTTACCTATATATGGGTCAGTTGCCCACTTATGGTTAGCAGGTTTTGTAAACAGAAGCTTAATATGTCAGGCTATAGTTACAAGATAATACTACTGTTTTTGCATAAATCCTCATTTTTTGTACCTCCCTACAGATTTCAATAATGAAAATCTTTAATGTGATAAAAATGTGCACATAACTTCATTCATTGATTTATAATTTTTAATCTGACTGTGACCAGAGTTGGCCCTACACTGGTATCTTCTGCTCGTTTCATGCTTAACGGGGTTTCCATACCAACATGGCACCATATTGCATACATGATGGGTGAGTCTATTGTCCTCAAACAACAGTGATGTAGTTAATATTATTCGGTAAGGGCCAGACAATTCCATGAATTTACCATAAGGTTGTGAGCTTAGAGTTATTTCCCTTTGCACACATGAGTATAGAAATTACACTGCCTGTTAAATCCACGTGAGAGTCAAATTTATGCCTGTCATTCTCTTCTGTTGCCAGATTCAACATTGTAAATGTTGGAAGATGATGATGTAGTATTTCCTTTTGCGTATGCACATGAGTAGTTGTGCAAACACCCCTTTGCTGAAAATGGACTTGTCCAGGAACTGGAAATGACTGGCAAGCAGGTTAGTCTTTTACACTGAAAACTTCCATTTGGAATGAAACATGCAGAAAAAATGGAGTTAGTGCACTTCTGGGCATAATTAGGTTTGAAATTATATGTCAGTAAATGAACTGAATTCTGTGCATCTATATTCTCATTTGTGCTTTTCGTTTTTTAAATCGGTATTATGGTACAAACAAATGGGAAGGTATATTCAAACTATAATAAATGTTTTATTTTATGAGGGTAACTCATCATGAACAAAAATGTATTGTTTCTGTTTTGGGGAGTTCATTACATACACTAGCATCAAAGTAAGTAAATTATTTTTTAAAGTATTTCTTTTTGGAAGTTGTGTTTTGCAATGATCATTGTAATTTATCTCAATTTAGGTCCTTGGTACGGTCTTCCTGACTTAAATTGAAACATACGATTCAAATATTCAACATGTTACTATCCCAACTTCAGTTTCAAATGTCAGACTCTTTAAGTACATGTTTTCCAACTTAGCAATTAATATTGCATGATATTTTGTTACACCTTACTGAAAATTGGTCAAACTTACAGAAGAAAATCTACTGTCTTATTGAGACATTCTTGCTTGGGTTAGCAGGTCTGGATTCACTTAATATAAATCTTCACCCAATTTTTTTTCTCAAACTTTTAAAGTTTGCATCAGACTTGTGCAAAGTAGATTAGTTTTTTTAATTTAGTACATCCTGTGGCAAGTCATTTGTAATAATACAGGCCATAAAATAGTTCTCTGTGGAACTCCTTTGTTGATAAACATTAACTCAGATTAGTTATTATCAATAACAACTTGCTGCTTTCTGTCAGATAGGTATGATTTTGAAGAATGCGAGTGATAAGTAAGAACATTTGTACTTTTTCAGTTTCTATGTAAGTATATTATGGTCAACTAAGTCAAAGGCCTTCTTAAAGTCAAGGTATACACTTATAACCATTTCTCATTTGGCCTTTGCAAGCAACCATTCATCAGTGAGTTTTGTTGGTGCAGGCTAACAGGTGTGGTTTTGTCTTAATCCAGATTGGGATGGGTGAATTCAATGATAAACCACAGCAGTGTTTGGAAATATGTCTTTCAAACAGTTTTATATGGTTGGCAGAACAGATATCAGTCTAATTTTCTGGGTTTTATGTGAACCTTTTATAAACAGACAAAACCTTAGCAGCCTTCAGTTAAGATGAGAAGATTACCTTAGCAATGCTTTAATTAATTATGTAGGAAAGAGATGAAGCAATAACATTGCCCCATGTTTTAAGAAGAATGTACCTATCTGATCCAACCCAGCCAATGTCTTTGAATTAATATTTTTACTTTACTTACAGTGTTTGCACATGACTGAAAAGAAATAGTGAATTGTAGAATTTCAGGAATTTTAGACTTAATGAAATCTTGTAACTTGTTATTTTCTGTATTAGTATCTGAGATTTTGGAATTAAAATTTTTTATATTAATAAAATGTTCACAGAATCGTGCATATCAGCAGTTATTGTCTAATGAATTGATTTGAGATCTTGCTGTTTCAATTTTGAGTAAAATCTTTAAGAATTTCCTCATGTCATTTGCATTTTCTGCCATTTCAACATGTATTTTAAACAAATTTCTTTTAGCAGACTGAATCATATCAGTACATCTGTTAATTAGACTTTGTAGTTTTGCCAATCCTTGATTGTATGAAAACAGCTTCTAATTTGTCTGGCTTCATTAATTTCTATTGTAACCAATGCAGATTTCTGAAGGTATTTCAATCTTTTTGTTTTTAAATGAACATGATCTATTAGTGTACTTGATGTTTCAATGACACTTGTTGAGACAACCTACAAGGTTCAATCATGCTGAGCTATCTTACATTGTTACATCTTAAGTAGTCTTGAAATCCCCATCACAGTAACTTATAGATCATGATCTAGGGCTATCTCGAGTTCATTTGCAAACTTCTCTATTGAAGAGATGGATGAAACGGGTGGCCTGTACATGTAACATATTAGTATCGTCTTTGATGAGGCAAGACAGATTTGTATCCATATTATCTCAAGCAGACTTATCTCAAGGTCTTTTCATTGTTCATAAGAAACCTGACTCTGTGTGTGTGTGTGTGTGTGTGTGTGTGTGTGTGTGTGTGTGTGTGTGTGTGTGTGTGTGTGTGTGTGTATACACATACACACACACCACTTCTTCGATAACTCGTGCCCTGATAACTTGTGAACCCGCTTATAACACGGGGTAAGGTGTGGATCCCAGTTTTTTAAACCAGAAAATACCCCAAAAATAGATCCCTATTTTATGATCTTGAAGGAAATTGCAATCAAAATTAGTTGCAAAAACTTTGATATATCGTTCATTTTATCGTCGAAAACAGTAGATAGGACCTGGAAATTTTAATCAACATTAATTCTGAAATATCAGATTTAAAAATAAGTCATACAAATTTTTTACATTTTCTTTCCAAGCAACATTCCTAGTACACCACAATTAACAATATGTAAGGAAATTTTGATCAATGAAAATGTCACACCGAGTGGAGGCAGTACTTTAATAAATACATACAAATTAAATAATTTTTTTTAATCAATTGATATTTGTGTTCTAGTTCTGTCTTCTAGTTCCTTTTAAGTGTAATCATTATAAATGCAATTTGTCCTCTTGTAATTAAACGTAAAATGTGTTAATCTACTGTAACAGCTATGTCCGCGAGCGTTTCTCTGAGAACCTAATTAGGTGCCGACCGTGTTTTGATAACTGACTTGTGGAAGCATTTGTTGCATTGTTGCATTGAATTAAAAGCTGGCCTCCTTTGTATTATCACATTAATTATGTCTTTTGAATCAAATAGTGGAGATGAAATAAAAGAAAAGTTAAAAAGCACGAAAATCCTACAAACTTAAAATCTAGCTGCCCCAGTTGTATGTCGGGTGAACTCACTTCATTTGATCGATCGAACACTGTTATAAATGTTATTGTGTATGTAACATAAACTACCTTAAATTAACTGACCCATTGGTAACTGTGATCAAAGATAGCACGGCAACCAAGCGAAAAGAATACTTCGTAAAATAAGGAGCTTAGAGATATCCTCAAGAATGATAAAAAGTTTCATTATTACCTCCAATGAAATCACGATATCAATACTGTACTAATTGAACAGCACAAAAATTGAGATTCGATGTAGACGATTGTCTCAAGAAACATATTTTGCTTGTTTTTAAACAAAATGAATCTTGTTTGGTGGTTTATCAATAGTTAGTCTAGTTCCCTGCTCTTTTGACTCCCGATATGGCAGGATACAATGCCATACCACTCCGGGAACCAGCTTCAGGAAAACAAAAAGCAGTGATGTAATACACAGATGTTTACATGTTGGACATTTTGAAAATAAATGTTATTTAAACAGAATAACGAACAACTTCATTAGAAAAAGCGCGTTATTAAAAGTTATTATCGACGTGAATGTAAAATGAGGATTCAGTCATTAAACAGTGAAGTTCGCATCCCCTGACCCCCCCCCCCCCCCAGGTGTATTCTCGATGTCCAAGTGACTTTTTTTCAATTTTTGGAGGCCTCTCGGTAACTCGCACCCTTGCTTATAATGCAGTCTATGTTTGTGGACCCCATTGTGCGAGAGTTATCGACGGAGTGGTATATATATATATATATATATATATATATATATATATATATATATATATATATATGTATATAAACAAACTCTCCTCCTTCAGTTGTGTTTAAAAAATATGTATTGTGACAAGTATTTTTAAGAAAAGGAAAAATCTTGGCTGCCGCATGAATGTCTTTTTGGAAAACAAATTCTGAATGTATAAAATATGGTATATTGTATTATCTTTAAATAGATGAAAATTTAGTAATTATAAAATAATACAAATATGTTGTATTCTATTTTTAACAGCTGTGCACAGTTGCTTGCGAGACTCTCTACACCATACTATAGAGAGCTTAATCACGAATCTTTGTGCAGTATAATTCTTCTTTTATATGTATTTTGTATTCAGGTTGTCAAATGTTTTATGAGGAGTGCAGAACTTCTAAACCCTTCTAGCCAAAGGGAAAATATACAGTGGTCCCACTCTTATAAGGCCACCCTTTCTGCACTGGGAAAGTGGCCTTATAAGACGGGTGGCCTTTCCACAGGGGGACTAAATATTTTGTGGGGAGTATATGTAATGTACGTAGTAAGAAAGCTACATACTTCAAAGCATTTAATAACTTCATTTAATATCTTCATTTAAAAGTAACATTAATTGTTGAAAGGTTCTTCTTGTTATAATAATAGACTTAGTTTCAGCTGAATATACATTTATAGTTCTTATTCTTAGCGTAAGCGTGATCTACGAGCGGGTGTTGTTGTCACGCATATTGCAAAACCATTCAAAAACATCATTTCAGTCTTGGTACATACATAATTCTCTTTCCATTTGGCAAGTCCCCCCCTCCCCACCTCACCCGATGTCGTTGAGTAGAATAACCAACTTCCTTCTAAAATAATACATTTCCATTTACGTGATGACATGTTAATGTTTGGTAATGATTTATTCAGATGTTGCTAACTGTATGTGATTTAATTATGCAGACGAAACTTTTGTAGAGTGGACGAAATGCCTTCTTTGTAAAGGAAGCGATAAATTTGTCATCACTTGATTTTTCAATCTTTGCCTGGTACCTAGTTTTGTTCAAGGTTAATTTCTCTGTGTGTGTGCTAATGCACAAAATCTATTTTTAGCCTATGCTGACCCCGTTATGATCTTGACAATTTGTCTGGTTGTAATCATCAAAGAGAAGAACTTGACTTTAAGCCCAAAACTATCATAACATTGTTGTTACATGTACTTTGGTCAACACTTCTTTCAGTAACGGAAACTTGACATTGGGAGACATGTATTGACGATAGAGTTAATCTGATTACTTAACTTGTGTCACAGTATGAATTAATTATTGGTTCTGGATACATTTGAAATAAAAAGTGTTCACTTGTGAGGTGAACATTTTACATTTTTGTACTAATATGCTGGTCGCGTTGGAGGGGTGGTCATTCTTGAGGGGTACTTTTGAATACAAACTCGTAAGTGTCAAGGGATTCTGGCTGTAAAAAGCGGGTGGCCACTGATCAGGGGGCCGTTCAAGAGGGGGACTGCTGTATATGGATTAAAAAGTCTATTCAGAACTCATTCTCAAATTTTGCCAATTTTTATTTCTTTTATAAATTAGTCCTTTTTGAAGTATCACTGCTCTTCTGGCAAGTTTATATAAGATGAGGCTATATTGAAACGAACCTGTCAAATTTTGTTTTATCAAGTTCATTTACATACATTATCATGCATAGAGTTACTTGTGATACATAATCTCCTTTTATGCTTATATTCCCCTCATGTTGGAATTGTTATATCTCTGTTTCAAATGCTGATAATAACTCTTAAAAGATAAATTTTCCATACAACTAATGTAATTTTTGCATGTGTATATCATATATGAATGATTTGTTTGAATAAGTGTCTGATGGGGAATATCTTTGATGCCCAGTTTGTACATAATAGTATTATAAACCTTTGAATAAAGAAATAAGCAACTGTATCCATTTTTCTCCAGGGTTAAGGTAATACTTGTGTATCTTCATAGTATTTCTATATCAGTGTGATGAAATTGTTAACTTTCATTTATTTCTCTGCTTGCAATGCTTTTGTGAAATGTATGTTGTGCTAGCTGTTTGAAAATGGTCTTTATTTTTTGCTACTGTTGTAATGGACATCCAGCTTTCCTTTGATGGTGCTCCCATATTTGGTAATATTCGTTAAAACTGTCATTCAATTTCCAAATTGTGTTCCCAAAACCTATAAATAGGGGTGAGGTCTGCCATTCTGGTAGTTGTTGTTCATCTGGGATTCCATTTAGGGTCTAAAGACCAAAGAAACAAAAATCTATTTAAAATCAACTGTTAAAATATCTTAGGGTGTAACAGCAAGGTAGACTAGTTACTATGCTCACATTAAATTATCAAAAATATATTAATTTCATTAATTAGTTCTAACACTGACCATTCGAGAATGTCTTCACACACAACACACTGCTGACCACTGGCTGAGAAGTGTGTTTCATTGGTCATTTTACAAAAGAAACTTTGCCTTTTAGACACACTTGCAAACACAGATGATAATTATTTTCTAAAAGTTGATTTCAGCATCTATTTTCCTTTTCATAACATTTAAAGTTTTCACATGGAGCTTTGACTGTTGACACTTCCACTGTGTCGTCATCAACATTGTGATCTGCTGTCCTTGAAAAAATCATTAATCCATTTGGTATTATCGAATTTCCTGGTTTGGGACACTTATCACTTTAAAATTGCAAATTTCCATCATTTTAATAGTTTTGTGTCATTTTGTTGTTAAAATATCTACCTGATACAATGACACTGTATCGCATGAAACCAACATGACACACTGTTGACATCTGGTTTCAGACTGTGCCACTAACATATTTGCCATTTCTTTCCAACACATAAACTCATGTATGGTTCTGAACCTTGATTTAACTCATAAAATCTAGAGTCACTTTGGTATGTTGCATGAACAATTTTTGGTAACCACTAAATCGTTTTTCGATGCATGATTTATTTGGAATTAGGATTATTTTAAGTAGAGATTATGTGAATCATGAATGAACATTTAGGCTGAGTTTCACCTACAATTTAACACTTCTATCATTGTTATCATTTCAATATGATTTGGTTATCACACCTTTGTTATTTATGTCATTCTACAGATTTGTCACTTTCATATTGTGCCATTTTGAACATTCAAATTTGTGTGAGAAAATAAAGCCTGGAAGCAAAGAAATGTTGACTTTGCTTTGTTTTGTTCTAGTATAATCAAGATATTGAACTTACTGGTTAAAGCATAATTTTTGGCACTACAATACACTGGAAAGATGTAGCAAATGAAAAAGGTTTCAGCTGCCCATCTATTCCATTTTGTTTCCCTGTTTCACCATTATCTACCTGAAGAGAGACTATAAGATAAATATTTACTTTTACGCATGTATTGAAATAAATTATTCTTTAGGTTGAACGTGAAAACTTGTCCCAAGTTGATGTAAATGACTGTCTTTTCTTGGCGATTATTGGCAGTTACAAAATGTGCACGAGATAATGGTCATTTTCCAGAAAAATTGTGGAGTATTTTGTTTGCTTTTACTTCAGATGGTTTCAAGTGAGACAAGACAATGGGTATTGGAAGTATTAAACATCCTTGGGTGGCTGGGTGGTCTAAAGTGCTCAACTTTGTTGATCTTGCAATTTCATCTCTGTCCGCATGGATTTGAATCTTGGGCTCAGCCAATGTGGATATGTGAGAAAGTTGCTAGCCACATAGGTTTTTTTTCCACCCATTGACCAAAATAAATTTTTCTGGAAAAAACTAAATACTTTGAGACTACAAATATCGGTGGAGGTGGATACCTTGCCTCCCTGCTACTACTTGAATATCCAAAACTATTATTGAAAAATTATATTACAAATATAGGGTTGGGAAAAAAGGTGTGTGGCTCCTCATGGGGGTGACAACTTGCTGTGGCCTGCAGTGTGTCAATGAGTATAGCTGGATATGTGCTGATCGTGTACATAATGATGGTGATCCTGTTTCATGTAACCAACTTGGGATTGGTGTGTGTGGAAAAACTCAGTTATGCAAGCAGCATGGTGGCCACAATCTTCGTTGAAAAAACTTCATGCCTGCATTGGGGATCAATTGTGATATCTGAATTAGAGATATCAACTTTGGTGTGTTTGTGTGTGTGAGTATATATATATATATATATATATATATATATATATATATATATATATTGTTACATGTAGGCTGGTACAAAAGTAACAAAAGAAAACAGTGAAGCCAACAACCTTTGTAAATTTAACAAAAATGATTTATTTCCCTAGAAAACAAAGTAAAAAATAGAAAACAGGACTTACGGTTTGTGAATATAATCCAAAATTTAATCATAGGATTGAAAAATATAAGTCCTATCACTAAACAGTTCTAATTGAATCCAGGTTCGAATCTCGAAATTCCAATATGGAGGCGATGACATCAGATGAGGTCGTTGTACTGACTGCAACAGATCCTCGATTGAATCACAGTTTATAATATTTCCATTTAGAATTCCAGAATAAATTTCCACTGAATATCTTTCTCCCAGAACTTTTATAAACATGAAACACTTGTGTAGTTTTCTAGAGAATGAATTATTAAATTCCAAAAATTAGATGACCTTAAACAATCTGGCAACAACAATTGAAACCTCTTAAGCCCTCACAGTTTAAAATATGACTAGATCAATTTAATACCAATTGGCTGTCTTAAGCCTCGATTTTAGATCACATGGTGGCTCACGTGATGGGTACGTGACACTAATTTGAACATCACAATAGAAGTGCACAACCGGTAGGCACGTCCACCATTAAAGAACTTAGCAAATCTATTATAAAATTCAATAAAAGAAAGTTGTTTACAAATTAGAACTATCATGCAATCAGAAAATGACCTTGGTAATAGCCAATCATTTTATCTTGATGTTTACAAAACCTATGAATAGTGCTGAAGTAACTTATTATCTAATCGGGTCAAGCCAATTTTCGGAAGAGAGATTCAAATCCAATGAAGATTATCATTACAATACAATAAAATGTAATGAAACAAAAATAAAATAAAGAATTTAAAACTGACACACAAGTAATTAAATTACATATATGTAACTATATATATATGTGTGTGTGTGTGCATGTGTGTGTTTGTGTCTAACATTCATTTTGTCATTTTAAAAATATGATGTAGTAAGATTATTACAGCAATGCCTCACACTGCCTCCAGAATATAAAAGAAAATTCAGTGCTGTCTTTCTTATAAGACATTACCTTTTTATTTAATATTAAATATCATTACTACTTGCAAATCCCTTCTTCATAGTAGTATTACCATTCCAGAGGCCTAAGAGGATAGACGATCCACCTCGGATGCGGGGGGTCACAGGTTCGAACTCTGAATGAGTCATACCAGAGATTTATGCAGTTTTGAGTATGTCCTTTAATCGATAGTATTGGGCCATACCCAAAAATTGCATTAGTTGCTTTTTACTAACAGGCACAGGGAAATCAGAGATAGCTTTGACTTTAGCATCTATAGGTTTAACTTGACCATGTCCCACAATATGTCCAGGAAAAGTCACACAAACATGGCAGAACTCACTTTTAGATAAATTGATTGTCAAATTTGCATCAGTTAGTCTGTCGAAGAATTTCTGAATCGTGGCTAGATGTTCTTTCCAGGTGTCGTTGTAGATGATGAAATTATTGATGTAAGCATCACAATTATCTAGACCAGAGATAATCATATTCAGCAAGTGTTGAAAAGTACTTGGGGAACCCTTCATCCCGAACGGAAATACTTTATATTGACAGAGTCCATCTGGAGTCACAAATGCCAAAATTTCCTTTTCTCTTTCCGTTAGTGGAATTTACCAAAATCCTTTCAGAAGGTCAGATTTGGTGACATACCTGGTAATTCCAATTTTATCAATACAGTTATTGATTCCTGGTAATGGAAATTAATCTGTTTTGGTCACAATATTCACCTTCCTGTAATCAGTGCACATACGGAAAATTTTATCCGGTTTCGGAACAAGTATACAGGGTGAACTCCAATCACTTTTACTGGGCTCTATAAGCTCATTCTCCAGCAAATACTGAATTTCCTTTTTCAAGTATTCCTGTTTGAGAGGATTCATTCTGTATGGTGTTGTTTCACAGGTTCTGAATCTACAATTTCAACGTCATGAAAAATTGTGTTTGTCCTCGTAGGAATATCTGGAAACAAGTGCTCATATTTGAATAGTAACTGTTCATTTCTTTCTTGTTGTTGCAAATGTAAAAGTTTCTGGTCCAGATTTTTCATAATTTCAGAATTTCGAAGATTTGTTGCTGCAAGATCAACAGTGTCCAACTGAATTTCTTCACTTAAATCCTCAGTTGGTGGGACAGGTACAACTAAATTAATTGCATGATTTACTTGGATATCTCTTTCAATATACTCCTTTAACATGTTAATGTGGCAAAGTTGTTTTTGCTTAAGCCTACCAGGAGCATTTATGATGTAATTTAAATCATTTACTTTCTTTTCAACCGTATATGGACCATAATACTTGGCCTGAAGGGGATTTTGTGGAATGGGCAAGAGAGCTAGAACTCTATCACCAGGTTGAAAACTCCTATCCCTTGAATTTTTATCATATCTGATTTCATTCTGGACTGAGTAGAGTGCAGATTTGCTCTTGCGACCTCACAAGCTTTTGACAACTTGTACTTAAAATCAGAAACATAATCAAAAAGATTGAGCTCAGTATCTTCATTAGAAAGAAGTTTCTCTTTTAACAACTTCAATGGTCCACGCACAGTATGTCAGAAAACTAGTTCAAAGGGACTGAATCCTAAAGATTCTTGATCGGACTCCCTAACAGCAAACAAAAGTTAATGAATGCCTTCATCCCAGTCTTTGCTCGTATCAAAGCAATATGATCGAATCATATTCTTTAATGTCTGATGAAATCTTTCTAAAGCCCCTTGGCTCTCAGGGTGGTAGGCAGAAGATTTAAATTGTTGAATGCCTAATTCGTGCATAGCTTGCTGGAAAATTCCAGACATGAAATTTGACCCTTGATCCGATTGGACAGATTTGGGATGGCCAAATTGAGTAAACTACTTTATCAAAGCTTTTACTATGGTTTTAGTTTTAATATTCCTCAAAGGAATCGCCTCTGGGAATCTTGTTGACGCACACATAATGGTCAACAAATATTGGTTGCCTGACTTGGTCTTAGGTAAGGGACCAACACAATCTATCATAATTCTGCTAAATGGTTCGTCAAATGCAGGAGAAGGTTACAAACGAGCGTTCAGTATCTTCTGATTGGGTTTTCCTACCATTTGACAAGTATGACAAGATCTACAAAATTTACAAACATCACTTTTGATTTTTGGCCAATAAAAGTGAGTCAAGATCTTGTGGTAAGTTTTATTTATCCCTAAATGACCAGCCAGAGGAGTTTCATGGGCCAAACTAGGTATTTCCTGTCTGTAAGATTTTGGAACTACAATCTGATAGTTCACTGACCACTCGTCATTAGCAGGTACCTCGGGAGGTCTCCATTTTCTCATAAGAATTCCATTTGTAATGAAATAACAGACAGGTACTTCAGTGGCTTCAGTTTCACTAATGGCCTTCTGAAACAAACAGGAGATCTCAGGATCTTTTTCCTGTTCGACGACACGTGGTTGTCGTTTATCACCATGATCAGATAAAAGAGAATGAGTATTCAAAAGAGGATCACTGTGATCTACACCTTTTGAATGATCCAAACTAGGAGTGAAAGTGACCTCATCAAAAGTCTGACCAATACATGTGTCAGCTAAAGGAATATTTTCCTTATCAAAATCATTCTCAAGAGCTTTCTTTGCCATAGCTCTGGTAATTGCACAAGCTGGGTATAAATCAAGGTATTCTTTTTCAATAGGATCAACTTTCTGATCCAAGGAAGGCTTGTCAGTTACTAGTGGATTAACCACAACCTTGTCTCCAGCTAGGTCGTTGCCTAGCAACAAATAAATGCCCTCAATGGGTAAATTACACACTATTCCGACTGTCACAGGTCCTGAAACTAAGTCTGATGACAAATTTACAGAATGGAGAGAAACATTAAGAAAGCCGCACTCTACTCCCTGAATAAGA
>JAECUM010054588.1:0-27723 GCA_016617855.1 Megalonaias nervosa
TGCCGATTTCATGAGGAGGAGCGCTGAAACGGCATAGATAGCTCAGTCGATAACCGCACGTTGTGTGTATATTCGTGTCCTTTAGTCAGCGTGTAGCGTCGTTATGATTTTGTAGCATTGCACGTTTGCATTTGGAACAATTTTGGGGGAATATAGTCCAGAATTTATTCTCAAGCGGGGGGGGGGGGCGCGAGTGTCACGTTTGCTAAGCACCCAGCTAAAGCCATGTATAAGCTATAATCTACCTGTCTTGGGAATATTACCGCGGCCTTGTGTTTCATCTCTAGCGATTGCCACGGGGTTAGTGTTGAACTCTTACACAAGGTTACCATGACCAGCCAGAGACCGGAAACTTCAGTCGGCAAAGTCGACCGCTCGTGTCACTTAACAAAGGCTTGCCGTTATCACACCTATATGTTAAAGGTTAGTTCAGGGTTCAAAAGAAAAGTTCACTGGGTAAACGGGGCATGTTCTTATCCGTCACCACTTTGACAGACAGCGAGAGGGACATTGTCCGTTAAGTTTGATTGGATCGGTCCACAGCGATATCCAATCAAAATAGAGATAGAGGGCGTGATTACAGTTCAGACCCCAATGATACCTTCTGAAATCTAAGAGTATTTTAGTATTCGCCTGGAAGGATTGCAGATCAAAAGGGTTTACTCCGAGAAAGAAACCACTCTTAATCTGGCGGCAGAACTTAGAGGTAGATTCTAAGGAAAGACAAGGCTTCGAAAAGGAAGCTTTCTAGAGGACAGACTTACGGTTCCATTGGGTCTCAAGTCTTCAAGAGTTAGAGATGGAATTGAGACTGTAGCCGAGACAGTCGAAGTCGACAGAAGTGTAGTCGTTGGGGAGAAAGTGGAGGAGGAGGAGAAGGAGTCTAGAGAAAGTCGAGGTGGAGGAGGAGAAGGAATTTGGAGAAAGGTCGGGGAGGAAGAGGAGAAGGAAATGGGAGAAATAAGAGAGAAAGGATACAACAGATGAGTAGAAATACAAGGATAGGTGGAAATCACATCTCACACTGTTAATCAAGTGATGCAATAATAGGCTTATTAAAGGGTCGAGCGTAAGGAGTGTAATTGGAAATTTGAGTCATTTGATTGTTGAATTGTTATTAAATTGTTATTCATTGAATATCAACCTTTTTTGTATATTTATCCATCTAACCGTAGACATTGTTGGCTGGAAGTTCAGAGCTTTACATCTATCTTTCACTAAATATAACTTCTAACAAAATAGAGCCTGGGTGGGATTTTTATGATAATTTTAAATAAAATATTGGGAGCACCCCATACCAACCATATAGTTCGTCCCAGTGGCGCCATCGTCCGGGATCTGAGTTAGACATAGATATTATCTTTACGACCTAAAGTATTAGTTATTAGGAAGTATTAGTGAACAGTTGTGAGGTATTTTCCATCCTGTGTATTTTGAATTTTTATGATTTTATGATTTCCAACTTGTATGTTATATTTTGATATTTGCAAAATAGAGCCTAGGTGGGACTTTTATAATAGTTTAAATAAATATTGGGAGCACCCCACCATATAGTTTGTCACACTCAATAAACTAGGTATATTTATCTTATACGACTCAAACCTTTGTTATTTTCTTTAGACAGTTAAGAGAGGAATCTTGTAATTTAATAAATATGAGGTGCATGTGGAAGATTTTATACTTTTGATTCATTTCACGTAGAGTTTAAAAACGTTTTGAATTATACTGTACGTTGGATGCTATTAGAATTTCTGGCCTGGCAGGTATCACAAAAGAATTTACAATGTGGCCGGTTTGGGCTGACAAGAGATAGATGTGATCGTAGGATAAAACAGACGATCTAAATAACTTTCATATTTCATGGAAAATATCTAATGTCCAGAGTGTAGTTACATATTTCCTTCGAAGAATTGTCTTACATTCAATTTAAGAAGACACAGGTAGATTTGAAAGGAATGTTTTTTTATATACTTAACAGGTGTCCCGAAGACGTCTACAACATCTAAGACAGACTACACAGGGCTCATTGTGGGACTTGTTGTGGGTTTTATCATCCTTATTATCATTATCATCCTCCTCATCTACTTCTGTTGTTGCTGGTGGCCACCTAGGCGGAGGAATAAGCTAATCAGAGCAAAGAAACGGTTGGAAGTTGGTAAGACAGATTTAAAAACAAAAATATTTTCTGTATTCATTTTATATTTAGTTTTACATACAATGCGTTAAAATGTAATAATTACGATAATAACAATAACAACTACGGATATTGTAATAATAATAATAATAATAATAATAATAATAATAATAATAATAATAATAATAAATGATAATAATTATTTTAGTAATTTTAGTAATTCACCGTAGTATGATTGCCAACGTGGAAGCAAAAATCAGTATGCAATATTAAGCAAGACATAACAAAACCACTGAAGCTACTAATAGTTATGATGTTGATTATGATTATCACCATCATTGTCATTATCATCATCATCATCACCATAATCACCATTATCATCATTGGTGTTACCACAATCTTGTTAGCACGATCATTGTTAGCACCAACACCGCAATATCATCCTCAAAAACATCGTCATTTTCATTATCATATTGTTCCTGCGTGGAGATACTGATTAATAGTTTCAATAACAAAAGTTAATTTGGTTATATATTTATCTCAGCTATTGTGTTTATGGGTGGCAGGATAGTCTAAAGTGCTCGCCATTACCGATCACTGCCACCTCACCTCTGTCGCGTGGGTTCGATACTCCGGCTAGACCAATGTAGGTATGTGAGAAAGCAGCCCGTAGCTCCCCTGGGGGGGGGTTCTTATCGGGGTTTTTTCCCCGATTCTTCCTCTACCCAATATATTTTCCGCCATGTATAGCTTATCTTGAGCTGAGAAATGATGTTAAACCCAAAACAACAACTATTGTTACGATTTCGTTGTTTGCACAGAGGATCATCCAATGGCGGAGAAGTCACTGGAACTTGATGCCCCCGTTTCATTAGATCCTGTCCCAGAATCAGAGGCCAAGCCTAATAAGGCCAAAGGAAAGAAAGGTAACCATCTGTTTCTATTAATATGTAGTTGATAATGATAATTACTGTCTTTAATAAATACTAACACGTGTTATACGATGTTAGAGCCGACTGATGAAAATCCAAGATCTTTCCCATCAGCACTTGGTTCATCAACTTTTTGAATTCGTTGACAACATACCTTTTCATGTTAAAGAGCAGCTGTATGTCTTGTTTGCATGTCAGTCTCATCCGTGTTTGTTCCTATGACAACTATAAACTATATTATTTCCATTGCCTTAAGAACATATTGAGTAAGGATGGATTATTTGCAAATGTTGCTAGATTCCAAAATAGCCAAAGAACTTTATAGATTCCATTCTTAACTCTACCGTCAGTACAAGATACTGGTACCATAGCATATACATCCTGTTAATGTTTGAATGGTTGGCCAAAGTGCTGACCCTGTGACAGTTTTGTACATATTAATACATTGCTGTTGCGAAGATCTCAAAGTCACGCGAGATAATTCAAGATTTGAGGAGGATTCTTAAATGCGCTCATCATCTCCTTTGTTGATACTTCAACCTTCTTTTTTCAGGACAAAGTGGAATTCCCGATCCGATGAGAGAAACCTCAATGATGCTGAATTTGAAAGAACGAACATGGATTTTGGGAGAGAAGCAGATGGCTAATGGAAAGCAGATTCCAAATGGAATAGCAAACGGGAGCGCTATCCGTCATGGTGGCTTAACTGTAGCTGACTTGGAGACAGGATCAGTTATTGGTCCCAGTTTGGAAGAAGCTGTACTGTCCTCTAGAAGTAACGCCGAGGTTAGACTCAAATTTAGATCTAGCACTTACGAAGCATTCAAGTAAGAGGTAAAATCTGCTACACGAAACCTTTTCATTTGTCTTTATTAAGCCACAAAAAGATAGACTGGTTTCATTTTAGTGGATATTACCCATGATTGTCATGCATTCAAGGTACGGTAATTTGTCGTCCACATGAATTTTGTTGTGTTTTGTTTTTGAGTGGCAATGGAGAGGCAATTTGGCTGTGTTTTCCTTCATCCTCCAAAGTTTCCATCACCGTATTTGCTTTTTGTTTTTCTTTCCAGATTATCGAAATTTGCATTTTAGTGTCAATATCAATGAACATTTGTTTTTGCATACAAAACATTGTTTTATAAACAGGAATAAACCCCTCCCAAAAATAAGAACTCTGCATCCAAATACGATTAAATAAATCATTGTTCGTCCTGTATAATTTTCTGGGCCTTTTAAATTGGGTTTTTGAATGTATGGTTACAGTTTTATAGAATAAAATGTATATGATGGCTGTATTTAGATGCTTCACTTGTTTAAGTTTAAAACCTCTCTGTCTCTATGCTTGCATAATTTTTTAAAATTATTTATTACGTGGTTACTTTAAGTTACACTAAATTTAATTTTGTAACAATTTCAGTTTTTGTGATGAAAGATAATTTACATAAATTTGCTTAAAACTGTGGAAGGAATGACTGCATACAACGAAAAGGATCTAGTGTCTTTCGCATTCAAATTAGGTCAGAAGTCAATTAAGTGCAAATGTACCTTATAATGTGACTTTCAGATGCCATTAGCCTCTTATCGGGAATATTTACCGACTTTGACAAGTATCTGTTATAAATCATAAGATCGTTATTGATTGTCAAAATTGTAGTGTAAACATTACTTGTTTGATAGTCCAAATTGATATATTTGTGGAATGTATGCTCGTATAACTCTCCAGATTGGAAAATTACCAGGCAAACCATGTTCATTTTATTCAGCACGTACAATTGCACCATATTGATAGATTTTTCAGGTTTGAACTGCTATTGTTTTCCTATAAATCGAGAAAAATCAAAGTGCTGACAATACTCTAATTCAAACATTTTGAGCAACTGGCATAAAATATTTACAACTGATTATACAAGTAAATATAGGAGTCATCCTTGGGAGAAAAATTGATTCTAGAAATGAATAGGAAGATGAGTATCAAGGAATTATCTGGTCATCTGCGTTACTCTAGACTCCAAGTTATAATAAATAAGACAACACTGGCAGGTACGTGCAGTCTATTTCAAGAGATACCGTCAAATTTATCGTCTCGCATATCAGCTTGTCACTATGTAGACAGGAATGTATTTACTACATAAATGTCATATGACTGGGTGAGTTTCCGGCAATCTCGACTTAAGAGTTTACTGTCAGTACCTTCTGCCTTATCTTCCAATTTTATACATTACATACATTAACACACACACACACACACACACACACACACACACATAATGAAACAGCAGGAGTTGGACTTCTGCCTTCGTGCTCCGATGAAGATCACATCACTAATATGCCCATATTAGCCTTTATTTATCTTGTTAGTACTGTCTTTATGATACAAGAAAATCAGTACAAATATTATTGATTACCAGCAGTGGTGACCAACATACTCAAGGGCAGAAAACTCCTTATCTATCCCATCAAATATCATCTGTTGCCTTTAATATTCAAACAAACGGGCATAGCGACTGAGACCAAATGAACGGTAGGGATTTCAGGGTTTCACATGACCAAGAAGGGATTGTGTATAATATATATTTTGTTCCCACTGTGCTTCATTATGTACATTCACCATTTTATTTTAAGTAGATGCAAGAAAGTATAACTTATCTTAACATTTTGAACAACTAAATTTTGAAAATGAGAGACGAAGGTAAATTGTTAAAAGTATATCAAGTTTGCTTTTAATCATTACCATTAGCTTTTTGTAAACTCTTTTACTTCTTTTGTTTTATCGGGGATATATCTAAAATGTATATTCGTACACTTAAAACACTTTGAAAATCGCACTTCTGTTGCCATTAATTCTCGATAAAATGAAACGTATGCTGTATCTTTTACTATTAAATCTAATATAACATTTCACCTATGGCAGAGATAAATCATATTTTCACGGAGGATATCACAATATTTTAAATCATTAATAAAATTAAAACGTATCAAAATGGAGAGGGGAATAAGTTTTCGATTTGGCTTACATATAAATATAAAATTTGAATTTAGAACAGGAACTGTAGAAACTATAGAGCATGTTTCAGTTTACTAAAACATCTAATATAGTTCAGTACCGCTTTGGCTTATATCCCAGTGGTATGGTGACGCCTACTATTCGTTTGATCTAAAGGTTAAACCAAATGCTGGCAGCCTTATTTGAACATTAAGATTGAACGGGTGTTAACTTGGAGTTTCCAACCCTCTTGTTTTGTTAATCACAGCTTGCAACAACTCGCTGAATTTTAAACGTCAAGAAAAAAATTGCACCATCTCTTATAAAACTTCAGCTACGCCTTCAACTAGAATCTTCATAAAATACAAATCTAACAGACGTTTCATAACTTAGATTTTTTCTATTCTACATCCAAGATAAGTTATCACTAATGATAGGAAGTACATGAAGCACCTAATTGTTATCACTGTTCTTCATTCTTTCTAATAGTAGCCATTCCTACAAGTCTTCAGTAATTTCAAATCATTTAAATGTAACAGAATAGAAAGTGAAAGACTTTTTTTTTTTTTTTTTTTACTGCAAATAAACTAATCTGTCCAAAGAGACAGCAAGGCAAAATAAATAGTTGAGATTTGACGGTATTTTTGTTTTGCTTCTTCAAAGAGGCGAGAAGCTAGTAGTTTGTCTACACACCACATTTGGACCCTGTTTGCTCCAGATACATATGAGTATGAGTGTAAAAAAAATTTTCATCTTGTTTGACGGGATACATACGTAACTACGATTTCTGATAGTTTACCTAATTTGCTCTAAATCTGGAATTGTTGATGTTTTAATGAACAGTCAAGAGAAAGGTAAAATAGCATACCTCACATTTTCTATCATAGGAAATTTAAACAACTGCGAGGGTGAACTGGGATTTCATGCTTTCGAATTATGTGATTCAAGATTATCTTTTATTTGTGCTTCAATAGCTGTTCTTGGCTTTGATTTGGTAACACTCTTCATTGCAGTTACAAAAGATTTAGACCTGCTGTCACGCATCAGTAGTGAACTTAAAGCAAAACATTTATACAGGTTAACATTGGATCACAGTAGATATAATAAACGGAAAAGGCACAAGAATACGATTGAGGATTGTGTGGTCAGACTATTCTTGTTATGTGTTAGAGATAATTGTATGCCATTGTTTGATAAATTAACTTCTTTCCTATATAGGAGAGAAGAACAAATCTATCGGCACTTTTGAATAGCTAGGATCATACAAACTATATTATTTGGATAGACACAGTACAGGAATAATTTTAATATACTACATGCTTTCTACATTTAGCAAATATATCTGACACTTTTATTTTTAAAACTGTAAAGGTTGTCTTAATTCAATACAATTAAGTCAACATTTATACCTGCCAGCATAATTTTGATTGCATCAATCAGTCAATGAATCTCTCTCTCTCTCTCTCTCTCTCTCTCTCTCTCTCTCTCTGATCCGATGTGTTAATTTTACCCAATGATATTTCCTTTCTTTAACGTTTAGAAGGATTTGTGATGATTTGAACGCCTGTAATCTGCTTAGGCAAACTAGAATGAGCCGTAAGACCTTATCGGAAAGTTATTTATAATTCTTACGGGTTTGACGCAGTGTAATCGGTCTGTTCCTATATTTTGCTTTTTTCTTCGTCAGGAATTTAAAGAAGGAAAACAGCAGCCCTTTTTGTGGTTTTGCTCACAATTTGTGTTCGTATTCTGTAAAGAATCCGTTATTGGTGCTTGAAACAACTGTGCAGTTAATACACCTTCAAATTTGTGGATGGTCGGCTTGTTTTAGAATGTGGTCATACGTGATATGAAACATTAAGAGTGATAAGGATATAGATCATTTAGAATTATCTAACTCTTCCTTAAATTTAATGCTTAATTCGATGTACTACATTCTAAGAGAGAAGCGGAGTTTTAATCTTCAGAAAATGTTCAACAAAAGACATGAAAAATTTACAGTTTGAAGATATTGTGCAAGACGGACATTTAAGCATCACAATCATCTGTAGAAGCATGTAATGTTGTATGTCTATAAAGTACGTGGCTTTGGAGACTTCTTTACCACATATTCTCTTGACCAGTATTATTATGACAAACACTCTCTGGCCGATATCGAGAATGACAGTATGAACTTTATCTACGGATCCCTGCCATTTCATATAGGACATTTTTCTTTCAACGTCTACATGCAACTAAAGTTAATTTACATTATATTAAATTACGTATTGTGGTTTGTATTATACATTCGAATACTACAATTAATTTGATTTCAATATTTCAGTTTAAAACATCAGCAAAAGGGAGCAAAACAGGAGAAGAAATAACCCGGTCCATCACATCCGTTGCATTTACCATGAGTAGCAATGATAGTGCTAGAAAAGCTCCGGGGTCTAAATTTGCTCGCGGAAGGACATCCATTGGACCCATGACGGTGACAGAGGCAGATGAAAGTGAGTATACGTATACAATTCCTTAATGGATTTACATACACTACCTATCATATTTACACTCTTTAGTGGATTATGACATCTGAATATGTCAGTGTTGTTTATGACTTCTTTCTGATTGCAGGTTATAGACATAAAGCATTTCTAGTTTCTATTATATATATAATTTTAAAGGACTGGATGATAAGCGCTGTCCTAACTTTGCATTTTGAAGAACAGGGAGCTGAAGTTTATTTTGCCATTCGACCTTTCTGGCTGTAATGACCCTACAAGAGGTTTGAAGCCCACGAAACAACACGGAAGGTTATGAAGGAACAAAAACTCGCCCGTTTTGAGCAGCTTTCAAGTCTTTGAGAAAACATTCAGAGCGTTCATAATCCAAAAATATGTTAATAGCCCTTTGGGGTCCAGACCTTATTTATATTCCTGATCTTGATGAGCAAAATCGTGCCGATTTAGGATTCTTCCTTCTGCTTACATTCGGAATATTTATGTCTGATTATGTAAAGTTTGACTCTAAAATGGCCACTGTTTTGATATGTTAGGTTATATTTACGTGTACGTAAATTTTACGATATGACGCGTGCTCCGATATTTATTCATTGCATCTATTGCCACAGTTTACTTTTCATAAAGTTTCTGTTTATATAAGAAAAATCAAAACGTTGTTAATTCACACTTGCACAAGGCACGGAACTAAATCCACAATTCTATAGTAATTAAAAGATTGGCCAAGGTGATTAGCGGTCTGTCTTTTCATAGTAGTACGTATTTGTTCGAAGTCCACTTGCTAGATCGCTATATATTAGAATATGTACTTTTCGCCTTAAGTAGAAAAGCGACCCAATTTACATTTTCGCCCGATTTATATTGGTTACCTTTCCAACTCCCGTTCATGAGAGTTAAACGTTAAATCAGTCCTGTTATTCTTTAAATATATTTTGTCTCAGTTGGCAATCAGACGTTTCTGTAAAAGAGAAACGTCCCAATACCACTATAATTTGTTATTTATTATACAACTATGTTAATACACACATCACAGATATCTTGGAAAGAAATTAGTGTTACAAGATGACTGAATGTACAAATTTCGGAGTTGGTTTAAATATATTTTATTGACACAATATGGTACATTCGGATAGGGCTTAAGTTTTAACAACCTAGTTAGCCCTCTCCTTACATGATACAAAAATTTCAACATATTCTGGTATGACAACAGTATAGTAACAACAATACTGAATAATAATGAGAGAGAGAGAGAGAGAGACAGAGACAGAGACAGAGAGTAGGTGGTCGGCACAGGTACAACACATATATTTCGTATAAATTATCGAAATAGTCCATTATGATCTACATATTTCGATACATGTAAAGGTTATATTTTTTCCTCTGCATCGCTCTTTCTCCAAAGCAGTAACTCTTAGCTAATAGTTGGGTATGGGACTGAGAGAAACTTTGTTCATTAACCCATTTCGTTGCTGATCATACTATACTCGTAGAGAACATGAAGAAATTTAGTGTAGTTTCTTTGCCACCACAGAAATGAAAAGGAATGTCAACAAAGTGAAGATCAACTTTTAATGGTGTTACATTATGACACAATCTAGTATGGATAATATCGAAGGCTTCAATGAATGCAAATATGCATTTTACTGTATTCTATATTTGGACATATTTACTTTTTCAAAGCAACATAAATATGCTACATCGAGATAAATGGACAACGGTAACAGAACATTGCAGTGTATATCAGAAATATAGCTAGCTAGCTGGATAGATATATTCACATCTAAATATATCGAACTGTGCAATAATTGTTTCTTGTAGCAAACACAGGATCTATGACTGAATTTGTAGCTGCGGAATCCGGCACTACAAGTAAGCCAAAGAAAAAGGCTCCACAGCTTAGACGTGGAAAAAGAGTAACTACATTGTCCAAAGCCAAATCTGTATATTCTTCGCAAAGCAAAGGTAGTAATACGTGTATATCACGTACAATTGAAACATTTTGTTCTAATTTGCGATATTTGTGCCCTAATAACACTACTAATGATTACTAATCCCAACTTGCAATTCACCGTTTTTTGTCCGCCTTTGATGCATTCCTTATACATTGCGTTCCATTGTCGCATGATGTCATTCGACAAACATTTCTAGTGTTCGAACGATTGTTCATTTGTACGCTTTCTCATCATTTCCTATCTTTATAACATTTTACTTTATGTTTAAACTATCTGAAATACTTTGAGCAATAAGTATTAGCCACCAAGGCCTAAATCAGTACGTGTTTCGTCAATGGAGTAGTTACAGAAAATAATATTAGAACTGTGGGTTGTAACATGCTGGGAACAATGCTATAAACGAAGAAGAAACGTGTTTAACATAATTACCCTTGTTACGTCTCTACGTCGACTGTTTATGATGCAAATGTACAATCTTCTTTTGTTAGATCGTTTTTATAGTGATTCAGCTCTAGGAATAAAATAAGCCAGTTAAAACATTTCGTGGTGCTGGAACAAAATGAAGGCAGATAAAAACGTTGTATGATATTAACCACTTTCTGTCACTAATAAAGATCTGTGGAATTTGTTCTTAACAAATATGCATTAACACGTGTTATGATGAATCGGATGGACCTAAGCTATGAAACCGACACAAGATACATTTTTGTTTAGGGTAGAGAATATTATCATCAAAGGTTGTTTCATAAAAATTATTGTGTATTCTAAAAATGTACGTGGTGTTCAATGATGTACACAAAATTAGCTGTTTTAATTATATCAGCACATTTACAGCAAGTATATCAATCATACCTCATATTTCTATGCAATGGTACAGTGTACTATTATGTACGCTCGTGGGAAATACTTCAAACATAATTACCCATCTTAAACATATTCTACTAATCAGTCGAAATATAAACTTTACATGAAATAGCGAAGGAATCATTATGTCAAGCAGTTACAGAGAAAATTCATTTCTCATGTTTGTTTGTTTTTTTTTTGGTTTTTTTTTTTTTGGTTTTTTTTATACCCTTTCGAACCTTTTTGATCAAGAGTTCAACGCGTACTCTACCTTGGCTTTTTGTCAAACCTGGATTAATAACAAACGCTGTAGAATGATCCCTTCAGTTGAAACTAACCGTAATTCATATGAAATTTCTGTTGGAATGATTGGTGTACAACAGCATAAGAAAGTATTTGTTGTGTGATGGAATGTGTGCTTCTTTAGCTCTTTCAACAAAGTCGCAAATATGCTGAATTTAATGTGTCCCCATGCTCTCAGTTACGACTTTTAAAAATGTACATTATTATCATGTATATAAACGCCATCGAACCTCTTTAACAAAAATTTATACAAAATAACACGAAATAAAAAATCCACGTTTAAATTCTATCTCGAATTCGATTTTATCTTACAGTTCTTCCATTCAATCTGAAACGGTCCCTGTCGAGTGTAAGCAAGAGATCGGCAAAATCGCCAACTAAAATCAAAAGAAAACTCAGAACTGTTAAGAAGAAAGAACAGCCCCTTAGTGAACGGTCCTTACATAGTATATCCATAGAAGCTCCAAAAACTATAGACATATCTTTACTGAGTTATTCTGAGAGAGCACAACCAAGTGTTTCTGAGAAAACACAACATTCTGTTGTACGGCCACCATCCAAAGCAAGCAATAAAGGCCTCCCTTCCGTAGAACGTTCGATATCCAGTCTAAGCAACTACTTCAGAAATTCCAGGCCGGAGTTGGCAAATAAACGGGTTATATTGAATCGACTAGACATAGGCGTTTAGATGGACATAAGGTACAATTTATTTAGATTGGGGATGATATCACTTTAATGTGTATTGCCTTTCTAATCACTGTAGATTCTAAAACTGCATGTGATATGCACTTGTGAGCACAAAATTAACTGTTTCACACATAACATTTTTGATATAATAAAAAACACATTTGTAATCCTATTAGCGCACTAACTTCAAAACATCAATCATACATCATCTTTCTATTCACAGTACAATAAAGACTCACAAATCGTCATTAGATTTCTTCATTATATGTCAATCCATTTTATGAAAGACAAATGAATTAATTGAAATTCTCTGTATGTTACACAGTTGCTTAAATAAATAAATCAAATAAATAAATCAATTTAGCATAATTGCATAATAAATTGTTTTGATTTTCCAACTGGATCTTATTATTCTTTTCTTTAAAAGACAGTATTTACTTCTGACAAATTATTAAATTTACAAATCTGTACATTTTAGGATTTTCACATATATATCTTATAATTCTTTGAAATAAAATGTGCTCTCTTTTACCGGACGCATCAGGTGAGTGGAAGGAGGATGGAGAAGAGTCGCCAGATTCTGGTCTTGAAAGAGATAATTCCAGCACAACCGATGATGCAGTTAGGATCACATCTCCCAAGAAAAAGTCTAAAAAGAAAGCTCCGACTGTGAGGCACAAGTTCTTCCAATCCAATAGACCCTTCGAATCTGTGAAGCACGACCCCGTTGGAGAGCGCCTTCATAAGGAGCATACGAGGTCCTCTGTGATAAAAATGAACAGCACTTTCGCAGCTCAGCACTTCTCTACAACAACTCCATGGCACTAAAGGGTTCTTAATATGGATATTTTACAAGATTTTGCTTGTAAATAATATAATCACGATTATAAGTACAGCCAACATTATTATTGCCATTATAATCATCGTTTTTTGTTGATTGCATCTTTTGTTCTTGTTATTGTTGTTACATCTGAATTATTATTATTATTATTATTGTTATTATTATTATTATTATTATTATTATTATTATTATTATTATTTGGTTTTGATTGTAAGAAGCATACCTTACGCTGAACATTAGAGATCATTGTAGATTAAAAGTCATATATTTCTTCCTAACCAAACCATGTGTCTCAGGGGACAAATACTAAGAAAAATATCAAAATACTCTAAAATATTGCCACAGATATTCACATGGGCAATTTTAACTACAGGTGCTGCAATAGACCAAGTGATCGATATTTGAACGTATTCAGTCGTCACAGAGACAGGTATATATTCAACTGTATGTAAGAAATTACTTAAATAATTGACTTCATTAAGGATTAAATATTATTTCGGCCAAAATTACAATGAAATGACTTTCATAAAGTCCTAAATATCAAGGGGATCTATTGTTGTTGTTTTATTTTTAAATAAACGTCGACAGTATTCTGCATCCTTAAGCATCCGAAAGAAAACTGAAACCTCATTATGATTTTCAACGTAATATGTTATCACTATATATATATATATATATATATATATATATATATATATATATATATATATATATATACACAGAAACAGAATGTTTTGCACAGGATATAGCTATGTTTATAGAGAATAGTTTCTTGACTTGTTGGGTAACACCAAATCGGATACATGGTTTCCGAGGTCTCGCGGTCAAGGATAGGTGAGGTAACAACGGTACCGTAACAGTTACTTTATACTTGGACGAAATTTACAATGTGAGTAAATTAATGGAATTCAATAAAAAAAAACAAAAAAAAACAAACTTGTATTTTGTTATGAAATATATATTCAGGTCATATTATAAACACATTTTCAATACAGCAACTTGATCTGGGTGCATGCATCTCGTCTTATTTGAAAGCAGATCACCTCGTCACATCAGGTCTCGAGAGATCCGATATCCTTCCGCTATCAAATTCGAGGCGCTACAAGCACACATACCAAGCTGCTAAAATGGTAACTTTTTTATAACGTCCTTTCTATAACGATATTAAAAACTTCTATTCCTTTCAACTGAAATCCATGTGTCAATTGAAGCATTTTATAGTTTATTTTTCTTTCCCTCATTCTTCATTTGAAATCAATATGTAAACAAACACAACACATTAAAATGTTGTTTTCTCAACAAATTTATTCATGTTGATGCTATACATTTCTTGTCCTTCTTGGGAGGAGGGATTGTGATGATTTGTTCATCCAATGCAAGTTATTCACCATAAAAGCTTGCCCATAGTGGAACACAACTTGTTGCGGGCGAACAAATATTTTCATCTCCAAAGAAGGGCAATACATTATTTATAATAATGAATCAAAGAGGACAGGGAAACACGATCGCGTGAGGGAGACACTTTTTTTCCCCCTTTCTCGATTCGAGCAATTCTGTGCGTCAATCGTTGACACAGTTATTGGTACGAAATATAGTAATAACACTATTTTATAGTGTTCTGTACAACATACGCAGTCACTGGTATGAAGTATAGTAATATTTTATACTATTCTGTACAAAATCGTTTACTATAGCAAGATGCACTTTTACTTTCTCAACGACGATGTTTTAGCTTGATGGAAAGGTAATAAAATTGTCAGAAGCTTTAAATTTTTTTGAATATTTATATAATTTCCATCATTTTACAATCATGTCGCACAGTACTTGAAAAAATATCAGAACGCTGAGATCTGCTTTGAAATGACATAAAGCTGAGTTCAAATGCTTTTGATCGACAGATATTTATCAGACAGCAAACTGTGCATACATTAGACGTTAGACTTGTTATACAACAAGCTGTGCATACATTAGACTGTAGACTTATTGTACAACAAACTGTACATACATTAGCCTGTAGATTTATTGTACAACAAGCTGTGCATACATTAGACTGTAGACTTATTGTACAACAAGCTGTGCATACATTAGATTGTAGACTTATTGTACAACAAACTGTGCAGACATTAGACTGTAGACTTATTGTATAACAAACTGTACATGCATGAGTCTGTAGACTTATTGTACAACAAGCTATGCATACATTAGACGGTAGACTTATTGTACATGAAGCTATGCATACATTAGACTATATATTTATTGTACAACAAGCTATGCATACATTAGACTGTAGATTTATTGTACAAAAATTGTGCATACATTAGATGTAGACTTATTCTACAACAAGCTATGCATACGTTAGACTGTATAGATTTATTGTACAACAGACTGTGCAGACATTAGACTGTAGACTTATTCTACAACAGCTATGCATATATTAGACTTTAGACGTATTGTACAACAAACTGTGCAGACATTAGACAGTATACTTTTTGTACGATAAAATGTGCAGACATTAGACTGTGGGTTTGTTGTACGACAAAATGTGTCGACATTAGACTGTAAATTATAGTATAGCAAAATGTGTATATATTAGACTATAGACTTACTGTTCATATATATAAAACTATGCTCTTAATATTTGGTTATGAAGAATGTAAACCTCAAAAACTTTTTGTAAACATTAAAAATGAAGCGCGTGTGTTTTGTGATCCTTGGTAAGTGGGATGATTAGTCTTACCACATTTGTACCCGTGCAATGTTCCACATTTGTAAATATTCTCAGATTTAACTTCTAATTTATTAAAGTAAATTTTGTAGCAAAATCCTATAAAAGTATGCACTTATACATTGCATCTCCACCCCTCAATAAAAGGCATTGTTGCAAGAGATAAGTTACAGAGATCGTTGTGCGTCTGTGTGCTTGTGTATGAAGCATTGTTATACGGCATGTATGTAAAAAATGCGTCGGTTATCGTAATTTTCAAGCTTAAAAATAAAGACCTCATTAAAGTAATTCATGTTATTTTTCTTCACTTTTCGGTTGGTGGAAAATGGTGTTGTTATATGATGCTCATCTTGTGCTATATAAACCATATCAAAGACGTCAACATACAACATTTAAACCATAAAGATCTATATGATCTTAACTACACTCTGTCTAAATATGTTTTGTACATGTTTTCCGGCTAGAAAGTTTCAAATAGTAATTTTTGTAGAAACGTGGTAGCAGGAAAGTTTATTCAAGAGAAGTGTAATCAAGTAGAAAAGAACACCTTTTCACAAGACTTAGGCGATGCGCGTTTTACGTGGTGTTTCTGCAAAAATTGTTAGAATGTACAAAATTGGCACCTCATTAGAGATGTAGCCTTGCGTTCTATAAAGTAGGAACCATTCTGAGAATTTGGCAGTAGCGGTCCTAATGAAACACTGACACTTTTAATCAGAACACTAATATCTCAAAAACTATCATGCATAATTATATTTTAGTCGCCAAACTTTTGCAATTGATGTACAAATAGTTTTCTCCTGTTAGGTCCAAGTCTGTCTTAAAGGAGAATTCTATTAAGAAATCACTTGCCTTGAAAGATCACTTGTTCAAGATGAACCAAATTACTCAGGTCATAAACCTCTTTCAAAAAACCACCTGCCTTTAGAGACCATTTTCCCCACTTCTTAATGGTAATTGTTTGAGATACTTTTGACTGAATATTCAATATTAACTGAACGGTACAAAATTTAAAATGTATAGGTGGTTGGGCTTCCTCCAAAAGGTTTATTAAACTCAGGTATTCTGTACCTGGTGCTATTTGAGACGCATTGGCTTTAAGTCAGTGTCTATAACAATAGGGCATTTAGCGAAGAACGTTCTCAACAAAGCAGACCATTTAAATTCAATAGATCGGGAAAAACATGGGCATTTGTCTCTTTCATTCATCTGTTTAACTCTGGATTGATAGATATGTCTCACGCAAATAGTTAATGAAAGAAAAGGGTATGCAGCGATTATATATCACCGTTTACAATTAACACAAAGATCTTTAGATAATAGATCTATACCAATACTGAAACCTGATATATATATATATATATATATATATATATATATATATATATATATATATAGAGAGAGAGAGAGAGAGAGAGAGAGAGAGAGAGAGAATTATAAATATACAAATATATAAATATTCCTGGATTCTGTAGAAGAATGCTTGATAATAGTAGGCAGAATTAATATTTAATACAAATAATACTATCATACAGGTTAGAGAAGTTTTAATTCGTACTCTACGAAGATTCGAACCAGGTCAGCGGGTAAAGAGGCACCCATCGCCTTGCCTGCACACACCAGCCCATACTCCATCACGACTAAGAACACATCACCAATAGATGATGCTACGTAATTGGTATTATATGCACTCGTGCGTAGCAGACACACTCGCATGACGACCTAGTAATTAATTCTCATCTATCTACAGTCATTCCGGGGATATATATATATATATATATATATATATATATATATATATATATATATATATATATATATATATATATATATAAACATTGTTTAAAAGGCATTTGGAGACCAAACCAAATTCATGGACTCCTCCAATTAGTAACTTAACGTTTGTCAACCAACCATTTTTTATCCATGCCACTAGCGATAGTTACAGGAATGTAACTCGCAAAAGAAAATGGCGATGACTTTTGTCTTGGAATTGTTTTAGATTTTTTGTGTATTTGCCGCTTTTATCAGAACATATAGTATCTGCGTTCAAGGCATGTACATGATGTGTCTAACAACGTTCCTTTTTTCATATTTCCATGGCACTGTGTCACATGAAACTCAACAGATTTCTTGCTTGCTGTGGCAGAATAACCTTAGATTATTTTTAGCTCGTTTAAGCTGGGCTGTTATTAAGATTACTTATGCTGCGAATCTTTCGGAACTTTCTACTAACGGTTTTGTGTCACACAAATATAACACACCAATTATATTCTCACCGAACTTTGGTTTCAGGTGAATAACAATAGGTAGAAATATGCACCGTATCCTTTTCTTTCTCTCTCATTCATTGATAAAGAAGTTTGCCATGACGAGAGACAACAGGCCAGAAGATGTTCGCTTTATATCTTTACTACAAGTTCACTTGATTTATAGAGAAAAGACACGAACTGAATGTAGAAAAAAGTCTTTTATCTAAACAGTTGTTTGATTCTAGTCGGAAGACGGTTAAACAAACAAATATATTTTAAGGGTCTTACCTCGCATATGGATAAGCTCGTTTTATTATGTTATTGTTCTTGTCGCCGCTGTTCTCGTTTAATATTCACATTAAAGTCATATAGGAACACTTTCAGTTTTACATGCAGTAAAGGCCAAAACCTTAATAATCATATTGATCCAACTGCTGCCAAGAAACCGGTAACATGTAGGATTTGCTTCTGAGTACAGAAATAATCATCCCGTGACTTCACTGTATGTGGTCAAAACAACAGACTAGAGGAACTAAACTATAATTCCAACGAAACTTGGATTAGTTTACATCGGTTAGCCGACACAGATTTTATCGATACTAACATGAGTTTATATACTCGTTTTTGAAATTTATTCTTTTATTTCTTTAAATTGATGTGCTCTCCCATTTTCATAACCATCAACACTGGATTAACATGGTTACGATTTTAAAAAAGTATTCTACTTTATCATTACTTTGTTATATTTCGTGGCTCAATGGTACCGTATATGGTTTGATTCATTTAATAATTTGAAGAGAATTTATTATTTTAAATGTCGATGAATATCATTAAACGTGAAATATCATTTTAACAAAATTATCTGACCTGAATTACTGCATAGTGAAAACTGTTTAAATGTATATCATTTTAATACAAACAGAATCATAAATCGTTATTGGAATCCACTGATCATTAACAAATGCATTTCTGTACTTGCTGGATAATAGAGAAGCATTTTGTCGTATGATTTCTTGAATAAGGTACTTCAACGATTATTATACATTGTACATAATGTCTGAAAATTTGCATGGTGCTGATACATTTTGGCAGAAACATTATATTTTGCAAGAAATTCAATCTCCGGCTCAAAGTCCTAAAATATTATATAATACTTTGAATAAACCCTTTTAATATTGAAATTTAGAATGCTAATTAAGCAACGAAGAGTGTCAAGCTCTAGGAAAAACACCGCAGGTAAAAGGTAGAGTGTACCCATTTCCCTCAGTCTGAGTTTGGTTATTGTCGACAAGACTTTATCATTATTGGGATTTAGCTTACTGTCAAACATCGAAACTACCTGATACAATAATTGACAGGCTGTGCTTTACACCTTACTAAGTAATTGTTGATGTTAATTGGTTTCTAAAATGTGGCTATACAACCTGATATTCAAACAATGCGAAATTAACAAATTGGTTGTTTTCTTAATTACACCTAATTTCAACCAGTAAGGTAACTAAATTACACCTACTCGACAAATCACGCATCCTATTCTTTTCTAGCGACAGGCTGATTTAGAACGTCGGCCTTTAAAGTTACAATATTATAATTTTACTTTCAAGTTATAGACTAACAGTTATCGGACTTTGCGCATGAGCTTGCGTTAAATTCTCAAAACAGTTTTGAGAATACAGGGTCAAGGTCCCAAACTGTAAAGTAACTGACAATATTAAGTTTCTTTTGATCAGATTCTTAATGAAACATGCATGGTAAAGAATGTGCTTAGACAATGAAGCGGAACCAATTTGACTATATTTGACAATCAATTTTGCATTTATATAACATATGACTAATGGTTAGAGAATGATCTGCAGGAATTCAGATATTGTATCCTATACTTTGAAGAATTAAACATTATTACACAAGTAGCTAGTTATCCCAGAAAGACGATAATTTGACAAGCATTTTGCGTTTCAAAATTTCATCAGCAAAATTGGCAAGACTATTTCACGCTTGGTTTAGACTGATCGAATACGTTTTCAATTAATGGGGACATTTTCAATACTTATTTGAATCGGAATGGGAAAACATTGAATGAAATAAAAGATTTCCAATATACCTCTTAATTTATTCGTATATTATACCTTACAATAATACCTCTTAATTTATTTATAAATTATACCTTATAGAAATACCTCTTAATTTATTAATACATTATACCTTACAAATAATACTTCTTAATTTACTCATATATTATCCCTTACAATAATACCTCTTAATTTATTTATATATTATACCTTATCAATTCACATTTCTAGTCCACCTCGATAAAAAAGAAATGTAGAAATCTGTCCATATTTACAAGTAGTATGAAAAGACAGACCTTTACAATACAGTCAGAAAGACTAGAAACAAAAAATCGATATATAAATCTATCCTCCAAAACATGTAAAGCTGAATTAAATATGTTTCCTGTCAGTTCAAATTATTCACGAAATGTTTAACTCGAGCAAATTAAGATAAGAAACTAAGTTAGGGTGCTTTCGATCGACGACTTAATGGCATGTCGGCGATTCTAAAGGAACAAAGTTCGTTGCATTTTCATGGAAAGTATACTTCATTACCTGAAATGGCAGATACAAATGTTTTAAACAATTGCAATATCTGAGCAAAAGAAGTTAAATATGACTATACTTTTTATAATATTAATGACCCAGTGTAACAAAACAGTTCAAGTCATATATTCTTTAGAAGAAGAAGTCAACATCCTGAAAATAGTTTCATTGAAATTAAAAATTTCGTTTATCATCCCTTTCTCCCTTGCATCCGCCTCGGATGCGGGAGGTTGCGGGTTCAAACCCCCATCCGAGTCATACCAAAGACTTTAAAAATGGTACTAACAGCTGCCTCGCTTGGCGCTCAGCATTAAGAGGTTAATGTTAGGACTGGTCGGCCTGGTGTCAGGATAATGTGACTTGGTGGGACATCATGCTGCATGTCTGCGGCATGATGCCCAAGTGCTAAACATCACTATAAACTGTCACACGGCAGACATCATAGCGATATGACTGAGAGATTGTTAAAGCTACGTGAAAAATCTAAATCACACACACACACATACACACCTTTCTTCCTTTTTGACTTGAAAATTCGTGTCTAGCCAGTTGCTAGGCTGGTTGATTGCGGTAATTTCTTGAAATGGAAAGAGTCTATTACAATTGATCTAATTGAACAGTACGTTTAGCCAGTTTTCAAAGCATTGCATATATTACGGTATATTTAGGTACAAGCCAACCAGTTCTGAACTATTGGTGAAATATGGTTATGAGTGCATTAGAACACTTGTCTTGTGAGCCATTATTTCCAATAAATATTGACTTCAAACTATAATCAAATTCGATAATTTTAAGCTGTTAAATTGCTCAAATATCTTCTACAGTATATACGTGACATACTACCTAGAGTGCAGGTTGCACTACGGTGTATATATGACATACTACCTAGAGTGTAGGTTACACTACAGTGTATATATGACATACTACCTAGAGTGTAGGTTGCACTACAGTGTATATATGACATACTACCTAGAGTGTAGGTTGCACTACAGTGTATATATGACATACTACCTAGAGTTTAGGTTACACTGCAGTGTATATGTGACATACTACCTAGAGTGCAGGTTGTGCTACAGTGTATATGTGACATACTACCTAGAGTGTGGGTTGTACTACAATGTATATCTGACAAACTACCTAGAGTGTATGTTGTATTACAGTGTATATATGACATACTACCTAGAGTGTAGGTTATATTACAGTGTATATGTGACATACTACCTTGAGTGTAGGTTGCACTGCAGTGTATATCTGACATACTACCTAGACTGTAGGTTGTAATACAGTGTATATACCATACTATCTAAAGTATGGGGTTTATTATCTAATCTGGGGCAAACCCAATAACGTTATGTGTTTCTGTTAAACTTGCTGCGAAGGATTCTTTCTTTAAGAGTGCAACATATGCACACATTTACCTCTGTCGAAGTAGTAGTTGTGAGTTACCAATATGCATTCCATGATCCCGCAAAAGTTTATACAGGCGTAATTTTGTTCTTCGTTGGTAGCCAATACATCTCGTTGTGGCAGGTGGATTTCATTATTCACACTAATACGACAATACACTCTGTAGGCAACATTTGGCTTATTATAATGTGTTATCTCTTGGAGTATCATGTGTATGTCATATGTATCGTGCAGGAGATGAATTCGGTCAAAAACTCACCACAAGTTATAATTTTTGCAAAGAGAAGGCTAAAGCTCACAAGAACTTTGAGATTTGTACTAAAAAAAGGAAGAAAGAACTACCATTGGCACCATGTGGTCCCCTCGGCAGTCGTGGATTATACTTGACTCACGAAGCTGTCGCTTGAACATCTCTCTAGTGTCGGGTGAGGTCCAGTTGTAGGTGTGTATCAGCGATCTGGTGTAATTCTGGTCATTAGAGATGCTGTCGTAGGTTGGACGGCTTTGGCAATACTTGAGGTCTACTTTGGGATAATATAGGAGATAACTTAAGCACATTTCGTCTCGAGTCGATGGTCCACCCTAGATATGAGAAAATATCATATTTCCATATCAATAGTTTGAAATACACGAGAAAAATAGATCTTTTATGATCGGCCATAAATAGAAGAATATTTGACTCTTGTACATGTGCTGGGGCGAACAGTAAATATCTAGAGAGAGTCAAACCGGCAGTAAAAGCCCAGCTGTTTAGCAAAGATATTTACCACCCCATCCCCACCTCCGTTAGAGCCCCGAGAGGGACTATCACTATACACATACCCAGGCATAAAGAAGACAGTATTTCATTTCATTCTTTGTATTGGAAATGAAATGCTTGTCATGGTGTGAACTCCTACTTTCTTCTCAATAGATCCTAAACCAAATTTAACAAATAGTCAAAATATCCATACCTCTAAACAGCAGTGCGGTGCGTAAAATTTAGAGCGCCATACAATTTTCTCTTTTGTTTTGTATGTGTTCCCCTGTTTAGTCATTTAAAATGCTAACCAGTTTCGTTGATTACTGTTAACGCATACAACTAGTTCCGATGGCAGTGTACCATTTATGTGAACAAGTAAAATGATTTAATAACACTTATCCAGTTAATGATAAATGGGTTCAAGGCAACGTTGACAATATGGAGTTTGTGTTTAAGAAGCATATGTTGGCTTGAATGGAAAACATTGGTATATTGCATAGATTTTGTTTTAAGGGAGATAACCCATTGAATAAAGTACCAAGTAAGCCCTGACGTTATGACCCTGTTGCGATAGGGACTCGGACTAGTTTGAACAAGTTCCAGGATGGACACTGCAATGAATGCACATATATCTCAAATTTGGATTGTGCACATGTTCACCGTATTAGCAAGGTATTACAGAAACATTACGATGGCAATAAGGCGTTAGTGTGTTTTCGCGACAGTTTGGAATTTTTCAATAATATATTGATTGTTTTACGAATATTTCTGTAGATAAAAACTCTATCCACGTGCTACTTTGATGAAGTGTCGCTGGAAGCATTCTAAAATCTCAGAAACCATATCACTTTTCGCAAGCTTGGACTGCAATGCTGATAAAACAAACGCAGTAACACGTTGGAGGAAAGGGGTAAATAGACTCGGATATTTGTGCGTATAAACAGAGCGGTGGGGGGAGTGATGGGTCACTGGTCACCTGAAATTTGATCATCGTTTTATTTTTGCGCACGTTGATTGGGTATTATGCACACTGAGTAAATAGACAGATGTTTGCTTTGGTGCCCTTTCGAGGAAAGTCAGGGTACTTTGAAATTTTGGAAACTCCCCACCACCACCACCACTTGACTTGGTCCGGCCCTGATAAACACTACTGTACTGATAACAACAAAAAGAAAACATACCCAGTTACTATGTTGTACTTATGACCATATTTACGACAAATACGAAACAAAGACGACGCAGGAAGGGAAGAAAATGGCAGGCGTACGATGGAACCAAGAAAACAAAAGAAACCATAATGCGTACAGACCTATTGCCAGTTTCTACCAGTGCTTTACATTTGCGACAGGTCACACGTCATTATTGGCAGAAGTACAATATGTTCAATCCATTAACTTCATTCAAATTAGAAAAAGACAATAACTATTTAAACTAAAAAAAAAAGAAGAAAAATATAACTGGTGGGGTTGGGCAAGAATCTAATACATCCCGATTTATACAGTATATACACCTTTATAAAATCTGTATTGTTTACACATATAACTTGTAATTCCTTCTACACAAATACTATTTTACTCCGAATGACCTATAATCATCGGAGCTCTTCAAGAGATAAAAAAAGTTACATGCTTGCTATGTGTCAATACATCTATTGCATTTGTATATAACGTTACGTTAAATTTATATATGCATCCATACATTTCCGTTTTTGTTTTTTCACTTTATACATTTTTGTCACCACTATTCCACCCCTTCCATCAAACATAATCGGACAATAAAAAAGTTAAAATTATTGCGTCTGACGAAGCCCTAATACTAATTTTAAAATCCCCATATAATGAACCACTGGTGGTTTGCATTTATAGCAAGAGCCAAATATTCAAATGATGCGAATTCCAATTTTTGTGTTTGTCTCTGGGTAGGTTTTGCCTTGATTATGGCATACATTAAGGTGAATTTGCTGATCAAAAAGGAAATCTTTTTTAATGATATTTATTTATTTCTTACTAATATACTTTAACCAAAGTCTATTCATTTCTGGTCGTTGAATGCTACGCACCTTACCTGATATAAATTGATTGCGATGGATTTTACTTTTGTGGCCATGTACTTAACCGTGTCAAGAATAGAGGACATAGGGTCTAAACGTTGCGATGCATGGTAGCAGAAGTTTTATCAACATGCAATATTTTCATTGTAACGTCATAGCGCGACATTTAATCCGGTTCAATACCGGTATATATCTCTTGCTTGGCCTCGTCCAGAACTGTCCACGTACTTTAAAGTTGTTTCGAAAGTATTTCCCAGTGCTTCTGTAATATGCTTTTCCAAGGAATATTGATCAAGGAGGAGCCGAGTAAACTGAATAATCTTTATTTAATCCTATGTTGGATCGAAATCTCAAAATGACATCCATTGATGAAAAATCCGTTCTGAATGTATACATAAAGGTTGACCGATACAGTTTGTACAGCATTAATTCTTACAAAGTGCTTTTTGTGTTTTATTTAGGAGAAATATTAATAATATGTCATTTGTTTTACACATACACACAAGAAGCAAGAAATAGTCAGTCTCATATTTACCACCACCCATCCCCAAAATGGGAAAGAAAGTTATTGCCGTTTAGCACTTCGATAGTCATAAGATATAACCTGGCAAAAATATAATTATTTTCCAAAATCGAATAATAAATATATGTGCACGAATTAATGATATCTGTGCACGAATTAGTGATATCTGTTCCCTCATAAGTAAACAGTACAAAAGTAAACAATGATACGATTATGAAGCAGATATGGATCTGCCATTGTGGCTCATTTGGTCTCTGAAGATTCAGCATTAGGGAAAAATTAGTTGTGCTTCAAAATTTCAAAGCATACAATGTAATGGATTGCTAAATCAAAACGTATATATGTAAATAATAAATATGTAAATTCTAGTTCATAACAATGTTCAGCAAATTCAGTCGTGATTCTTTAAAATTTTTGTGTTTGTACTGGCATGCTCAGTTCTGGGAGGGTGCATTTTCATTGTTTGCTTGCAGTGATAAGGTAAGTACAGTACGCATGCAGTTCGGACCATAATTTAGTTTGAACGCAGTTGCATGCTTTGCATTTTGTGCATGCATGAACGTGGTTAACAGAGTCACTGCAATCCAGCTATAACTATATTACATTCAAACATGCACAAATGGGTTGAGAGGGGGTGACAAAAGGAAAGAGTGCCAAGTTGGCAGTTACATTCTAGAGATGAATTTAAAGAAGCAGGAAATGTTAGCATTAATAGATTACAACTATTTGGAGATTCTAACAGTATGACTCTTTGATCGTATGTCAAGCTAGTCTTACCAGAGTTGGAGTTGTTCTAGCAGTAGAGTCGTAAGTACACTCAACCATGAAGCTTTCGCCCTGAAAAAGTCAAAGACTTATGAAATCTGTGTTTATAAAAGAACAGTAGCATTTGATATTCTAGCGATGGTTTAGAATCAGAATACTTAATCTTCTTCTACTTGTATCAGGAAACATTGCCTCCAAAAGGTACTGTCATCTCCAAAATATTACTTTGAAGGAGAGAGAGAGAGAGAGAGAGAGAGAGAGAGAGAGAGAGAGAGAGAAAGTTTATAGTTAATTTATATAAAATTTCTTTGTTTCCCTGTAATCACATGCATGTATTTCCTTAATCACTTTCATATAGCACAACTCCTTTATCGTGTATACTATTAAATGAACACCAGTGATGAATAACAGTGTTCTTTTCTATGCAAATTGGTAAACTAGACATTCTCAAATCCGATTAGAGAATATTGCATACAATGGAAAAGCGCAGAATACTTATATTACGTAGAATGTATTATGGCTAGTTACAATATACAGAGTGTTCATTGGGTATGGAATAAACTCTGCATCTACAAGATAACTTTTCACACGAATGTGAAGCTAAATTAAGATCTAACAGTTCCCCTGACGCCGTGAGTAACTTCCCCTGACACCGTGAGTAGCTTCTAAACGTTAACTGTCACAACAGTACTGTTATGATGGAATAAGTCATTACAAACATGGGCTTCCGACCAATAGTTGGCATAAACATAAGGTAATTTCGGCGATAAGGTGCGGTTCCCAACAAGTTCGAAGAAATATAGTTTACTTTCTTTCTTCTATAAACATTACTAGTCACCAAAATGCTGTTCTAGTTATGGGTATTCTACGGCTACATTCCCTATCACGGCAGAAGAAAAAAAAAGATGCATGTAACCTAAATGGATCTGCGGTGCCTTTTAAAATTCCTCTCTAACATGTATATTACAGTTAGTAAGATGCCTTTGTATACCCATTGAAAGTAAATATCACCTAAATGAAGACTGATAATCAAGTACAAGATGTTTAACACACGTGTTTGATTGCTATTTCATTTCTAAGCAGACGAATCTCCTGGAAATTGAAGTCGTAGTTAGGATCTGTTGCTAAGGGAAGCAACTCTGTCCCATTTTGAAAGTGTCTAGTGGTGATGGCTCTGCCAAGAAGGTGGGCATGCTGGAGAATTCCAAATACTTTAATTTCCGTCAGATTTCCAAGGGCCTAGAATGAATCACAAATATTTCCTTTGTTGAAATATTATTCTGGCAATATTCTAAAAATGGTCGATAAAATAATCAGGTTGAATAAGGAAGTTTCTAATAGGTAACACTACAACAAGGAAACATAAATGTCCGTTCATATTATTGGAACGTTTCTATGAGCTCGTACAAAATGATTGAAATATTTCCATTAAGGACTGGATACTATTTAAACTGGCCGTCATACAAAAGGAAAATATCTCTCTCTC
>JAECUM010054590.1:0-16922 GCA_016617855.1 Megalonaias nervosa
CATCACACTTTTGCCAAATGTATATAGATTCATGCATGCTACTGCTAATTGGTAAACTTGGCATTAATGTTACAATCTTCTGTAACTTCATTATCAACATTCACTCTTAAATATTGTTCATTGTGCTTCAGACCGTTCACATCTGTCTCTTCAGATCACTGTTGGTGTTTGCTCTATTTCGTCCTTGACACATGTCATTGGGTCTGAATTAGTGTCATTTTTGTTATATTAGTTCTATAAAACTATTACAAAGTTTGATTTTGCAAGTAAAATATCACTTTCTGATTCAGTATCCATGTCATTTGTTGTGTCCTCGTGACCTTGAATCTCATCAAAAATGCTTTTAATATATTCTTCCCCAGATCCCGTAATTTGGATCCAAAAGGGTTTAGTGAAATCTTTGTCGCTCTGACTGTCGACTTTTACTAGTCGTTTCTTGTAAATAGGTTGCTGTTTTTGTTGTTGTTTTCTTTTGTTGTTTTTTTTTTGGGTGGGTGGGGTGGGGTGGGGTGGGGTGTTGTCTCTGCAGGTTTAGCATTCTTTATTTCAGCTTCAACACAAAGTATTAATCTAACTAATCTGATCAATCACTAGAATCCGTCTTTGTGTATATGAATATTGTATGCTTCAGGTGAAAATCAAGATTAATCAAAAAAGTAAAAAGAAACAAATATATTAAATGCAGGAAATGTGGGGTTCTATAATTGGATTCCAAATCATATATTTATGTAGTAAAATTGAATCAAGAGTACACATTTACCTAAGACAATCTAATGCAATGACAGTATTTACAAAATTAATGGATGGTAAATCGGCCTGTATGAAAAATTAGTAGTACGATTAGTCCTAAGATTGCCAGGCATGGCATGCACAGTATCCCATTATGACCCCTTGATTTGCCAGACATGTTATGTACTGTATTCCATTATGACCCCTTGATTTGCCAGGCATGTAATGTACAGTGTATGTCATGGACCCCTTGATTTGCCAGGCACGTCATGTACAGTATCCCATTATTTTACCTTTTTCTTCTACAACTATATCCACGAAATTCATATTGTTCCTTAAATTATTAAAGTTATTCGTCAAAATAGCTCTGTATATTACGTAGGTCAAAAAACAAGGTCACGAAAAATCTTTAAATCAGGATGACAATCAAGGAAAGGGAAACATTGATGACGAAAGGTGTATTACAAGGATAAAAAAGGCAACGACAACAAGAACCGGCATAAATTAACAAAATTAAAACTTCATGTGCATTTCAAAATTATTACATATTTGTTCTAAGGTTACAGCAATTGCAAAAAAGAAATTTTAAAATATCAAAACATCCTCCTTTCAAGTGTGGGTTTGTTTGCAAATATATGATTTTATGTGTTAGACTGTGATTGTGTGTGTCTGTTATTTATCATTGCATACTCTCTCCATTCATCAAAAAAAAAAAAAGTTTTTTTTATTTGCAAGTGTAGGTTGTACTTTAAGAATGTGTGTCGGTCTGTAAGAATAAGTGCTAGTCCTGATAAAAGTCTACATATGCGTTAAATCCACCTTACGCGTGTGTGTGTGTGTGTGTGTGTGTGTGTGTGTGTGATTATGGAGGGGTATGGGACAGTATAGATGTCAGTAAGACTGTCATATGAGAGTCTATCTGAATAGTAATGACCAAACAGAGCACACATTGATTAGAAAGTAACAAACATGCGGGTTTTCTTTTCTAAAGACATTTTTAGAATATGGAAAATAATTGAACATTGTTAATATGTTCTTTTATTTGTTTTAATGGGATGGATTACAAAACACGTTTTAAAATGTGTCCGTGTCTTTCGTTATGTCTGTTTGCCTCTTCTCAATTTCTTTGATTAACTTTATCATTTCTTTTTATTGTGGTTGTCTTATCTAAGCTTTTAACTTATCAGACCCATCAGCAAAATTATCTTCTAAATAGGTGCCATGACTCTAGGCGGAGACGGTTGTTTTTTCGCCGACTACGGTTGTCCTGCACACGGTTCTTCCAATAGTGGGCAGATCTACAGAGACACGTATGCTGAGCAGCAACTGAACGCATCAACAAACGAAGAGGCTTGTCTATCGCGTGCTTACAATCAGTGGCAGTATTGCGGAGGTAGTGACAAATACCCAATTACAAGCATCTTCAGACCCACGGGTAAGGTATCATTAATAATGCATATGAATTTTCCCTGTCAATTTAAAATCAAAGAATATGATAAATTCAAAAGAAAAAGAAAAATGATAGCGTTAAATCAAATATTCAAGTTTCTTTAGACAGAAAAGTCACCTTGGAATGTAAATGCGTTAATAATAATAATAATAATAATAATAATAATGAGGACTTTGTACAGCGCCTAATCTTTAGAAGCCCTAAGCGCTTTACAACATTTGACAACACTTAAAAGACATATATAATGATATGATTACAAAAATAAAAACAAACACCACGAAATTAGAAAACAGAAAACATGATGTAAATATTTAAGGTAAGGAAACATTATTAGGTCTTTAAGTCTGTTCTTGCAGTTGAAATATGTGAGTTTTAAGAGCGCTCTTGAATGAGATCACTGTGTCTTTGTGTCTAAGTGCAGTGGGCAATTCATTCCACGTAGCTGGGCCTTGGTATGCAAAAGAACGTTGTCCATATGATTTCATTTTCATAGTGGGAATAATGAGAATACGAATGTCAGAAGAGGAGCATAAGCATCTTGCAGATGTGTACACATGAGTGAGGTCAGATAGGTATGTTGGACTGGAGCCTGTCAGTGAAACGTAGCACAGAGAACAAATTTTGTGTTTAATTCTGGATCGAATGGATAGCCAGAGTAGGGTACAGAGCAGGGGGAGGCGTGCTCTGTAGATATTGAGATGAACCAGACAGAATTGAGTTACAATAGTCCAGTCTTAAAAGTACTAAGGAACACACAAGTGTTTTAGTGGCATCAACTGAAAGATACATGCGAATGGAGCTGATGCGTCTCAGCTCAAGATATGCAGCCTTGCATATGTTCATGACATGTTGGTGCAATGAGAGAGTACTGTCAAGAGTAACACCTAGGTTTCGTACTGACTGTATGAATTTAATGTTGGTGTTGCTGATATTTATTGTCTGAGGTAAAGGATGTGAATGAGAAAGTCTTTGTGTTGTAATCCGAATGGCTTCAGTTTTATCATCATTCATCTGCATCTTGTTACATGTCATCCATGATTTTACATCGGAAATGCACCTCTCTATACCTTGGATGGTAGCTTCAACTTCAGTTGGGTGGCTAGATTTGTATATTTGGGTGTCATCAGCATACAATTGGTGAGACACTGGATGATGATCTATGACATTTGAGAGTGGCTGAGTGTATAGAATGAAGAGAACAGGTCCAAGAACAGACCCCTGTGGAACACCACAACATAGATCAACTGGGCTGGATGTTTTCCATTTGCGGACACAATTTGTGTCCTGTTGACCAAGTAGGACTTGAACCATCGTAAGGCTGTATCGTGAATGCCAAATACATGCTGGAGACGGTGAAGTAATATATCATGGTCTATTGTGTCAAATGCTGCAGACAAGTCAAAGAGAGTGAGGACTGTAATCTTTCCGCTATCCAAAGCAGACAGAAGGTCATTAACTACTTTCAGAAGAGTAGTTTCAGTACTGTGGCAAGGGCGATATGCAGACTGTACATTGCTAGAAAGACTGTTTGAATTCAGATGAGATACAAGTTGGGATAGAACAACCTTTTCTAAGATCTTTTACATGAATGGGAGATTAGAAACTGGGCGGTAGTTCTTTAAATCGTTATGGTCGAGTGTTGGTTTCTTCAGCAGAGGCTTTACAATGGCAGTTTTGAAAAATGATGGGAATTTCCCGGATGAGAGAGAGGTATTAATAACATCAGTTAGTGAAGGCAATATTGGATCTAAGCACTCAAGCAGCAGTGATGTCGGAATCGGATCAAGTTCACATGACTTTGGTGCACTCTTCATCACGATTGTACGTACTAAATCCATAGAGACAGGTTCAAATGCTGCTAACAGTTGCCGCTGAAATTCTGTATCGCAACTGTATGGTGACGACGAGTCAATTGAAATTGTGTTGTCAAGCTTATCTGATAGTTTGTACTTTGTCACGGAAGAAATTTGCAAAGAGGTCCGGAAGGTCGACTAGAGAGAAGGTAGTTGGAAGTGGTGTACATTTGTTCTTTGACATTAGCTTGTTAGTGATCTCAAATAGCTCTTTGCAGCTGGAACTTTCCGTGATCTTAGTACTGTAGTGGGCTGATTTCGCTGCATGGACTATGTTTATGATATTCTTCCTAGCGGCTTCATAGATTTGCTTAAGAATAGTGAGTCTGGTGGAAAGCCAAAGCCTCTCAGCTTTACGGCGGTCTGTTTTAGCAGTGCGAAGCTGGTCCCTAACACTGCTATACCACGGAGTACACTTTTGAATTGATACTCTGCACTTGGTTGCTGGGGCATGTTTGTCAAGCAATGAACGCAGGCAGTTATCGAGTTGTTCTGCTGCAGGAGGTAAGCTAGTTGTTAGGTTTGCTTGGATGTCATGCATTAGTTGGGTTCTGTTTATCATACGGAGGTTTCTCTTAGTAGCAAATAAAGGTGGAGGGTTAGAGACTGATACGTCAAGATGGCATATAATGCAGAGGTGATCTGATGCAAGTTCATGGGACACCAGGGAGGACTGTATAATATTATCATCAGGTCTATAAAGAATCCAGTCTAAAATGTGACCATGTTTATGGGTGGGTCGGCTAACTGACTGAGTTTGAAAACGTGAATGGAATCTAGGAGTTTTGATGTGTATGGGTTTCCAGGACAGTCAAAGTGAAAGTTAAAATCTCCAAGAATAATCAGCTCGTCACCTATCGAATTTCCATACTCCAGGAGATTCGGAAACTGCTCCAAAAAGAGAGATTCAGTCAGCTTGTTTTTTCTACTAGAAGGAGGGCGGTAGAGGCAGAAAAAAAATGGACTGACCTTTGTTCCAGTGTGAGTGTGGTTTGGACTAGTTCAAACGATGTGTGGTAGAAATTGAAGGTTGTAGTGTGGTTAAGACGGTTGATCATGGAGTTCTTTGCTATGACAGCAATTCCACCTCCGTGAGAGTGGCGGGGAACGACTTGATGGAGTAACCGGTGGGTGTTAGATCCGCGCACTTGGGTTTATTGCCTGATGTTTTTAGCCATGTTTCTGTCAGGAAAAAGACGTCGATATTCTGATCGTTGATAAAATTAACTATTTATGTGCGCTTTCCGGTGGTCCTACTGATTGGGCATTGAATAATGCGATGCGCAGTAGTATCTCTTGGATAGTTGACACAAAGGTTGACGATTTAACAGGGATTTGAATTAGGTTATCTAAATTATCGGCCGAATTTTTAAATTTCTGTGCCGGAAAGGGCGAAAGGGAGATAACTGGAATTCTTCTTCCTGTTCTACGCCGGCCAGCTTTGAAACAACGCTTCTTTTTTCGCTTCCGTTTACATTTAAGGAATGATGAATGTAGTCCCAGGTCGTTTAGTCTAGTGCACAATGTAGTGTGGAGAGCCAAGGAGTGGTCATTTAAAGCAATGAGGGTCCATCATAGCATAAACGGGTGGACTGGCGAGTATCACGTGATGGCGGTTTGTTCAACAACAAAGGAAGTTGTACCAGTGGAGCAAGACAGCTGAGAAAAAGTCTAATTTTTCTCGTTTCCAAAACAAGAGGATGAAAAAACACATTCGAATAGAACAGCCAATGCATGATGAACACAATAACGCATACGAAGACAGACAACGAGCACATATATCATGAAAAACGGCACAAAAATCCGGGACAGCTGCTTCAAGCCAGTTAAGCGATAGCGGCCATCTTGAATCAATTAAAAGAATGAATGCCGTCGGAATGCCATGATATTGCCATGGTTGGATGCCACCATGATATGTCAATGTAAAGATGTACAAGATGTAATTTTTATTTACAGTGTATCGTGAATACTTTGATTTTTCAGGTCGAACCAGAACTGCAGGTGGTGGATGCTGGATCCATGTTCCACATTGTCCTGCCCATACAGAGGTTAAATCAATGTTCTTTGATGCTTCGGGTGCAGCAAGTTTTCATAGCGGTATTGCATCTATGCTACATTATTTGTTACTCCTTTTCTTTTTCCCGTCTTCTCTTTTTAAATTCAAATATCATACCTATGGTTAAGTTTGAATTTTACAAGAAAGAAAAAAATATCTCATCACTATTTAGAATCCCATACATTTGAAAACGTTTAATTAGACAATTCTCAAATCCCACAATGCAAAGCTAGTATTAGACTACTCGGGTACAAATTTTACAATAGAAAAGGACCACTGATAGACTCCGGTGAGCCCCAAGGTAGGTCCTGCACTCTAATTTGCGTGAACTTGATGTAACCATACATATTAACGAGACGTTTTGTACCGTTTCTTATCAACCTGTACACTAAAATTCTGAGTGAAATAGCTCACGTTGAACATAGATTTATACTTGACTGGTTGAACTTATTTCATAATGACCTCGTTATGATTAGATTTGCATAAAGCTTGTTACATTAGCTAATTCTCATTAAATTTCAATTCTTGTTTTCAATTTTAACATTCCAAACTGCAGAATGAAAGAGTTGGAATTTACCCAAGAGAAGCCCCAGACCATCATAATGATTACATAACTGCACAAATTTATTACTTGTTATTTTAAAATAATTGCATTAATATTAATTAATCATATATGTGTAATCCCTGCGTGAAATTTTCATACAAATATTTTACACATATGTACAGCGCGCAGTAACTTAGGCCTATAGACATCAATATTTACCCATCGTAGGTTAAATATTTTTACTACATGAGGAAATGGAGACTGCAATGAAACTTATGACGAGCACTAACCTGCACATGCCAGCCTTAGGGATTGAATTTAAGGCCACAAAGGTGTAAAACGAGCTGTTGTATAATATACATTCATGTCAGCACGCGCTCGAGTAGCATCTCCACTCATCTTTAGATCTTAAGTGAAGGGAATGAGATATTTCGCGGCAAAAATGTGTATGGTCTAGTTCTAGCAAATTTGTACAAGTTGACACAGTCTAAAAGAATACGCTGCGCTAAATATTTATTTGCTCAATCTGATGCTTGACAAACACAATGATTTCATCTCTTATAAACACTTCAGCTGAAATGTACACTTACGCATGGATATAATAATATAAAAGAATTCCCCAACCCCAAAATCATTGTTCTTCCCAAGTTGTAATAGTATATATATATATATATATATATATATATATATATATATATATATATATATATATATATATATATATATGGACAGGTCATGTCAGTAACATGATGATTTTTAAAATTAAAAGTTTTATTGAAAAAGGTGACTTGTTTCATGCAAAAGTCTACATTTTTGTAATTCAAGAGGATTTGTTAAGCTGATTATGTTAAAATCTAAAAGAAATACTGATCACTTTTTCACACAAAGTACAACCTGAACGAACTTGTCAGGGTACACACAGTGTACAACCTGAACGAATATGTCAGTATGAGCAGATGGAATGGCACATTATATGTCCACCATGCAAATAGTCCTTTGTGTGGGCAGTAGTAGGATTTGAAGTAACTCGAGAAAATTTGTCCAATAGGTCTCAGTGATCTCAACTATCAGGCATGGTATGACGCGACAGGAGATAATTTGACCAACAGATCTCAGTGATCTCAACTATTGGGGAAGGTATTAAGGGACTGGAGATAATCTGACCAACAGGTCCCATTGACCTCAATTATTGGGCAGGGTATCAAGGGACTTGAGATAATCTGACCAACAGGTCTGTGACCTCAACTACTGTGCAGGGTATCACGCGACTGGATAAAATTTGACCAGCAGGTCTCAGTGACCCCTACTATTGGGCAGGGTATCAAGGGACTGGAGGTAATTTTACCAACAGGTCTCAGTGACCTCAATTATTGGAGTGATGTATGTGTAATTCTCTGCACGTCATTATAGTTTGTTAAGAAAATGACTAGGCTGGAACTCATACTGTACTCTAGGACTAAGCAAAATGTTCTTGCAAGTATTTGCTTATCAATTTTTATTCCAGATACCTGGCTGTTCACCTGCTTTTCTCGAGCCGAGTACTATTGGAAATACTGTGGATCACACACAGAATACCCAGTTACAGCTTATTACAGGCCATCTGCCATGTCAAAAACCTTTCCATAACATCTGCACACATTAACACAAAGGGAAGATGGGTGCGATATGTAATTGCAAGCAGACATCATATGCAATAAATAAGAAATATTATTTCAGTTGTCCTTCTTCTCCCACTTGCTCTCTTTCACAAATACACACACAAAGTGTATACAAAAGTATTCACATTTGAAGAAATTCTTTTAAAAATTAACAAGACTCGGGTGGTAACTTTTGATTCTATATTCAAATAATAACTCTCCTCTTCATTCCAAAAGCTAGGCCAGCTGATACAAGATAAGAGAATATACATGATACTCTAAATTAACAAAGGTTGTGAGATTACTACAAGTTTTTCTCTTAAGGGCACTTCAATAGCGATTCAATTATCAACATGCCACACTTCCTATTAGCAAGAAATGGACATCAATCCTGTACAGACTCATCATGGTGTCACTGTGTCTCTCTGGATGATGCAGTTAACTCCCTTTTGATAATCTTTCTTTGCAGCTTATCTGCTAAACAACAGTCAATTAACTCTCTTTTAGAGCATTATTAACACCAAGCAATTGACTTTCTTTTAGAGAATTTTTAAAACCAATCATTTGACTCTCTTACAGAGAATTTTTAAAACCAATCAATTAGCTCTCTTGTAGAGCATTATTAACACCAAGCAATTAATTCTTTCAGAGCATTATTAACACCAATCAGTTAGCTCTCTGTGAGAGCATTATTAACACCATTCAATTAGAACTCTTTTAGAGCATTATTAACACCAATCAATTAGCTCTCTCTGTTAGAGTATTATTAACCCCAATCAATTAGCTCTCTCACTGTTAGAGCATTATTAACACCAGTCAATTAGCTCTCTCTGTTAGAGCATTATTGGTGTTACCAATCAATTAGCTCTGTTAGAGCATTAACACCAATCAATTAGCTCTCTCACTGTTAGAGCATTATTAACACCAGTCAATTAGCTCTCTGTCAGAGTATTATTAACACCAATCAATCAGAACTCTTTTAGAGCATTATTAACACCAATCAATTAGAACACTGTTAGAGCATTATTAACACCAATCAATTAGCTCTCTCTGTTAGAGCTCTACTAACACCAACCAATTAGCTCTCTCTGTTAGAGTATTATTAACACCAATCAATCAGAACTCTGTTAGAGCATTATTAACACCAACCAATTAGCTCTCTGTCAGAGTATTATTAACACCATTCAATTAGAACTCTTTTAGAGCATTATTAACACCAATCAATTAGCTCTCTCTGTTAGAGCATTATTAACACCAATCAATTAGCTCTGTTAGAGCATTAACACCAATCAATTAGCTCTCTCTGTTAGAGTATTATTAACCCCAATCAATTAGATCTCTCTCACTGTTAGAGCATTATTAACACCAGTCAATTAGCTCTCTGTCAGAGTATTATTAACACCAATCAATTAGAACTCTTTTAGAGCATTATTAACACCAATCAATTAGAACTCTGTTAGAGCATTATTAACACCAATCAATTAGCTCTCTCTGTTAGAGCACTACTAACACCAACCAATTAGCTCTCTCTGTTAGAGTATTATTAACACCAATCAATCCGAACTCTGTTAGAGCATTATTAACACCGATCAGTTAGAACTCTGTTAGAGCATTATTAACACCAATCAATAGGTCTCTCTGTTAGAGCATTATTAACACCAATCAATTAGCTCTCTCTGTTAGAGTATTATTAACACCAATCAATAAGCTTTATTTTAGAGCATTAAAATTAGCATTTAAAATTAATTACAATCAACAATATACAAACTAAGCATTTTGCAGCTTTATTTTTTAAATCAACTCACAAAGTAAATTATTCAGCTTATCATACATTAATGTAGCTTGACTTTTATTGTTGCCAATTTATAACAAAATGTGTTCTGTGAATATTTGTTCATAACACAAATCCCAAGAATCTTGCAGTGTGACAATTCAATGACTATATAAATACAATAATCAAAGGACTAAGAATACAGATAGCTTGGACAGATCATATAATACAACATTTTATTATATACCTATCAATTTTCTACCCAAGAATGAGCCTGAATTTTACTGTCCAATCTGTCATTTTCACATTCGGTATTACCATACTCTCCAACAAAGCTGGAACTACCTTTTTCTTGAGGTTTCTTTGTCACAACTTAATAAGCATGCATAACTATGCATTCTCTTTAACAAATCTGTATATTCAAGTTCCAACAATCTATTCAATCCCACTGTAAATAACTGTCAAAATAATGCTGTTATTCCCATAGCAAGTTCCCATCTGAGCCTCTCAGAATGTCCTACCAAAAACAGTTCCCATCTGAGCCTCTCACAATGTCCTACCAGAAACAGTTTCCATCTGAGCCTCTCACAATGTCCTACCAGAAACAATTCAAATGCTATCAGCCTCGGATACAAACTTTCCTTGTTATTTATCTGGTGATGCCTTCTGTGATGCAAAATCTGACAACTGCACAACAGCTGTAAATCACATAAATGACTCTTCTGCTGCCTTTATTTGAAGAACTCGTGTTATTAACAGTGATAGTAGTGAAAATGAATGACTATTGACACACTTCATTCATAAAAGTTATATTCATGCATATATCAGTTGTTTGAAAAATGATATTCAATTTATGAGTTAAGATGAAGTTCATATCAGAAACATTGTAATTTTAAGAACTGTCTTTCTTTTCAGTTGTTTTGAGATTTTACTGATTTACCAGTGAATACTGATAGGTATAAAATAAAAATATCATTATCATAGTAATTAGATCCTGATTTCTAGATCATGTTTTCTTGTCAGCTTTGCATCTTGTAATGTTCCCAATTTTCTGTTGCTGACAGCTCAACATGACCTATCAATCAAGATCAAATTACTGTATAAGCAAAATCAAAAGGATAAAAATGACTTGAGAGACTGTGATAACCATGTTCCTTTTTATATGATCATGTGCAATTTACCAATAATCTTAAACATAAAAATTAAGTCTTTTCTTCTCTCTATCTCTTAACAAAGAATTTGATAAATAATAGCATTTCAAAAAAATTTCCAAAGTTACTTTTGATGTGCATTTTCTATTCAAATGAATATACATTGTTTTAAGTGTTACACTGAAGCTGTGAACTGTATCAACTCTGACTAATCATTTCACAGGATTGGGTTGAGTTATGTCCCTTCACATTGCTAGAGTTGATTTTTCAAGGTCAAAAGGCCAGAAAATCTAACTACAGACAATGCCTTATGAGAAAAACAAACTATTTTAAGTAATAGTGAGTAGACAGCATGCCACAGTCCTTGGAGGAACTGAAATCCTTCTAAGACCTCAAAGCTAAAATAATTAAATACAGCATCACCGACCTACAGCCATTCACTTAACTGAAATGTCTGTATAATGTATTAAAGGACTGTACAAAAAAAAAAAACTTGCTAATGATAAATGTAATTTCCAGCTATCCCATGTTATTAAAAATGTGAGATTACATATTTGCTTTGATAAACAATCTTTTTCTAACTTGAGAAAATAAATTCCAACACCACTTATTTTAACACACCTGTGACTGTAAAGTGGTCAGATTGGACAAATTTCAAAATTTATGACTGAAAAAATCCACAAACACTGTACAAAATTTTTATTCCTTTGTGAAGTCCTAACTTTCATGTGACAAACCATCACAAAGAATGACAATTCCTTTATTCTTCTGCAAAATTTCCACTGTTTCAGAATTGGATAACGGTGTTGTGTTTGAGGATGAGTTAAGGATAAGACCATTGTGTATTTTATTTATGTCCCTTTCGGATATGAGTCTTGTGATTGAGGATTGGAGGATCTTATTGTAAGATTTTACTGTCTCAAATATCCTTACTGCCAACTCTACTGATGTGTTGCTGGTAAACTACAGGTAGACTACCATTACCGCTTTTAAACCCTCAAATACCAGACTGTTATCCACAAAGTAGTATTTATATGAGGGGTGATATATTGACGATGTGATTTTTCTTATGATGTTAAGTTTTTAACAAGACTTTTGACTTAAATACAACATTTCAAATGCACTTAAACATTATATATAGAAGACATTTTCAAAAGTCTATAAAAGAGGCAGTTCAAACCCTATAAATAATACCAGGTCAAACCCTATAAATAATACCAGGTCAAACCCTATAAATAATACCAGGTCAGACTCTTTATTTTACAATTTTGACAATTTTAAGGCTTGAGCAAATATTTTAGTGAGCTGGGATGAATAACATAATGAGAAAACAAGAAATAAGCATAATGTAGCATAAGAAATTGCTTGTGATAAATGATATATAAATGTGTGTACACAGTGCTATATACAGTATAGTACAACAAATTAGGACATCAAATGTCTTTGTTATCAGCAGCTAAATATTGTAACTTAACTCAGTATTAAATCAGATTAACAACCTAAACAATAGCAATTCTTGTCCAAGAAAACATCAGCAATTTCTGTAGGATACATTGCTGTATCACACTGTATAGCAATTTCCATATTATAGGTTACCGTATAGCATAGTATAGCAATTTCCATATTATAGATTACTGTATTGCATAGTATAGCAATTTCCATATTATAGACTACTGTACTGCACAGTATAGCAATTTCCATATTATAGACTACTGTATAACATAGTATAGCAATCTCCATATTATAGATTACTGTATTGCATAGTATAGCAATTTCCATATTATAGACTACTGTATAGCATAGTATACAGCAATTTCCATATTATAGACTACTGTATAGCATAGTATACAGCAATTTCCATAGTACAGATAACTGTATAGCAATTTCCATATTATAGACTACTGTATAGCACAGTATAGCAATTTCCATATTATAGACTACTGCATAGCATAGTATAGCAATTTCCATAGAATAGATTACTGTATAGCATAGTATAGCAATTTCCATAGAATAGATTACTGTATCAACATTATCAAAAACTTTCTTGTCAGGCAAGATAACATAGACAGATACAGAATGTACTGAGATGACATTTCACTTCTGATGAGACCCTAGGATCTAAAATCTAAAGAAAATACCATGTGCTAAGTATACCATAATGATGCCATCAAAAAATAAATCTTGCCAAAAACTTGGAGGCTACAGCCAACATTGTCACTATGATACTAAATTCACTAATATGGAATTACTTTATTATTCTGCATTGTACAACCTAAATACAATAAATACAATCTAATGTCATGGAATAAGGTTCCTTTAAAATCTCATCCTGTCAACTATTTCACTGGCCTAATCATAGAACATGTCAACTATTTTACTGTCCATGTCAACTATTTCACTGGCCTAATCATAGAACATGTCAACTATTTTACTGTCCATGTCAACTATTTCATTGGCCTAATCATAGAACATGTCAACTATTTTACTGTCCATGTCAACTATTTTACTGTCCATGTCAACTATTTTACTGTCCATGTCAACTATTTTACTGTCCATGTCAACTATTTCACTGGCCTAAGCATAGAACATGTCAACTATTTTACTGTCCATGTCAACTATTTTATTGGTCATGCACATCCTGAAGACTATACTTCAAAGTAATATCACTGCAGATTCTACATTCATATCCAATGTTGTTTGTTTGGGGTTTAACGCCATTTCTCAGCGCATGAGAGGCTGTACATGGCTGCCAGTATAACTGGTGGAGGAAGAACCAGTGAAAACCCCGGTAAAAACCATTGACCCATGGGAAGCGATTGGCAAGCTTTCTCATATACCAACATTGGCTGAGCCATGGACACAGGCGAAACAGCAGTGATTAGTAAAGGCAAATGTTTTAGACCACTCGGCCATGTAGGGCCCCTGTATCTACTGAATAGCACCTTTGTGACATCAGCACCCAGCGAACTTGACTGTTAGTATTATCTTTATTGTTTCTGCTTTCATTGTTACTATTGCATCACTGCAAGGCAATGTGTGAGATACTTTAAATGGGGACATATCGTCTACTTCGTAACAATTTATAATTTTATGACTTTAGTGTTTTTTCTTTTTAAACTTGGCAAAATTACTGCCACAATAATTCTAATTTATGTACTGCTCTAACACTGGAACCTTTCCATTTGAGCATGCTAAAAAAAATCTTCAAGTTAAACTGAAGAAACTGTAAAAAAATATATACTGAGTGATTATTTCCAAAAGTTATGAAGACCATTTAGAAAACTTTTGCGTTGTTAATTTTTTCATGAAGCAAGGAAGATTTTCATATTAAAATGCAGCAACACTAAATGCTGATGTTGATGAGAATGGCATATACTAAGCATTACAAATGGATCAGGCAGATTTACAGATGATTCTGATGTGAAAATTTCTTTGTACCTTGTTATCTACCCATAAAAAACAAGTTCAACAATGGAATATTTTACAAGTAACATTATATTTTAAAGAAACATCTTGTACGGTCTTTAAGTCACAGATGAATTTCTCATTATTGTAGATCCTACAAAAAAGAATGCAACTGGTAACATGTCACTCTCAGACAAATACAACTGGTCAATGGAAATAATATTTCCTTTTCATGACTCAGAAAAAATGAAATACACAGGAAGTTCATTTTTATTTTATTTGACCTTATCTTTAAAATTACTGAAATATAAATAAACAAAGATTGGTTTGATATATTATTCAATAATGGGCATCACAGCAAGAAATCAGCACTTCTGTCCTAGCTGTCATTCAGATGACCTGAACTCTGATAAACATGTACCAGGCAACATCTGTACATCAGCTGCATGTGCATGATGTACAAGTTTATGTAAAGTCATCAGTATACAGTCCACCTGTTCATAAAGCAAGCTGTCACAGTAGCGGTGTGGGTTATTTAGAGACAGATTCTACTGTCTTTTCCAGACCATTTCATGGCCATATCAATACAGTGGTATTATACTTAAATACTGGATAATTTATTAACAAATATAAAAATAAAATGAAATTATGTATTATATCATATTATGCAAGATGCTAATTTTCAGTGCTATGACTTGAAACACATTTGGGCAGTTCAGATTTTGAGATTAAAAAGAGGATGGCATACCATTTACTTCAGGCATGAGACTGGAGCAATTCTAAACAAATTTGACAACTGGAAGGTTGATCTGGTGCTTCTCCTCAAGCAGGGATCAAAGGAAGCAGTGGCCCTATTTTGCGAGGACCCAGGCCAAAAATGATTTCTATGAAACAGAAATCATCTGAACTGACTATATTGACACCTCTTTTCTTCTTCTTACCGGTAATGTTTTTCAAGATAGTTAATATTTTGGCATTTCTTTTCCCCCTGAATGCCAATCTTGCAGAAAAATGAGAAAAAAACAAAGTGCAACCCTTTAAAAATAAAACTGGGAGTAGTGGCCACTATGGGCAGAGACCATTGTCTTTTCTCCCCTCTCCTAATGTTAGTTTTCCCAGCTCAGTGTTTACTTGTTAATATTCATTCCCACATAAGTCTATAAAGCCTTATTAACACACAAAGCATAATTCACATCCTTCTGACACAAGATGCAGTATTCTTTTCCGAGTATATTGACATTTTTGGAAAAATCATCAGACAATTTGGCTGTAAATTTCCTGTTCAATCCATTCCCATTTCCAAACATTTGTTATGCCTTATTTAATATCTTTGACAATTTCTTTTCAACTATTCAATTAGCCTCTGTATTTATGTTGCTTCTTGTGTATAAAGCTGGAAGAAAACCAACTAGTTGCGACTATCTGCAGATGCAAACTGGTTCTACAATATATCCAACTGACATATTTTGCCATTTACATATTGCACTCTAGTGGTGACCTGGCAATGCATTCTGGTGCTCACTGACAGGACTATGATGCAACCCATCCCATCTCAACAAATCTATGAAAATCTCAGTACCGCTCTTGACCAAAGAAAAATTGGCAATCTGCCAAAAAACATCAAAGTCTCATGCCTCTAAATGATATGTCTAAAATAATACACATAGGCTTAGGAAGCACTGTATTAATACATTTGTCATGAAATGAATGCCCAAAAGTCCCATGAAGAAATGAAGGCACACTACTTGTCCGATAAGGAATACTTTGGATGTCCTCTTCTTATTAGGAATGAAATTCAGTAAATGGCAGATTAAAGTACTGTCAAATACAAACCACATTAAAACAAATATACCATCCAGAGAACAATCCCTATTTATTCAAGAAATTTCCTCTCCATGAGATCATAAAAAATGAATAGAAATGATGATATTACCACATCATCCTGAGAACATCTTGGAATGAAGTGTCTCACGTATCCAATGTGCTATGGCATACCTCTACTGTATTCTTTGGAATTCAGTGTCACACCTGTACACCGTGTAATGGTACACACTATATCCTCATAGTGTACCTCCACCGTATCTGATAACACAAAATTTAATGATCTCTCAAAGTCTTTTCTTGAAAGCCCTAATCCATGATATACCAAAGTCTTCTCCTGAATACCCTGATCCATGATATCCTTTCTTCTGAATACCCTGATCCATGATATCCTGAAGTCTTCTTCTGAATACCCTGATCCATGATATCCTTTCTTCTGAATACCCTGATCAATGATATCCTTAAGTCTTCTTCTGAATACCCTAATCCATGATATCCTGAAATC
>JAECUM010054591.1:0-23062 GCA_016617855.1 Megalonaias nervosa
AGTCCGTCGTTTTCTCTGAAGTATAGTTTCTTATCACTGTTATCAAATCTCCAACAACCAGGTGGATATGTGTTTACTCGTCTATCTTCTTGATCGTTTGAGGACTGAATTAATATTCTAATTCTAGGACACTAGCCCTATGTATTGGGACCAGCTAAGAGTGAAACCTAGTCAAACGACTTTTTTGCAACCAAGATTAAATAGTTAAAGTGAGAAACTAGAATAAAGTAAGAGGCAACAAAGTGTCGTATCGGCTTACACACACACACACACACACACACACACACACACACACACACACACACACACGCTGAAGTGGTAGCTAAAATCCGTGCGAGCGATTTAGGAGACGACATGAGCGAGTCTGAATCATTATCCTCCACTTCTGTTAAAAAACCGACCGCTCCAAAGTCTATTGGTTAAAGAGTCCGCCTTGGATGCGAGAGGTAGTGGGTTCGAACCTCGGCCAAGTCATACCAAAGACTTATAAAAAATGGTACTCACAGCTGCTTCGCTAGACGCTCAGCATTAAGAGGTTAGTGTTAGGACAGGTCAGCCTGGTGTCAGGATAATGACTGGGTGGATAATCATGCTTCATGTCTGCAGCAAGATGCCGCAGTGCTAGACCTCACTGTAAACTGCCACACTGCAGACATCTCAGCGATATGACTGAAAAAGTTTAAATCTCCGTTAAAACAAAATCCAAATCCAAATTTGTCAAAAAGCCACGAGAGTCCTGATTCGGCCCAAATAAATTCGTTTGCCCATTAAAATTATTGTCACATGTAAGAGAGCAGAAACACACTTCCAAAAAATTGAACGATGGCTTCCACCAACACAGTGAAATATTAAGTGTTCAAGTAGTATGTAATACTTGGTCAAATCAAATCTGTATTCAAGACGAAACAATTACAATATTCCAAGGAGAAAGCAGTCACAAAGCCACAATGGAATCCGTATCACGCAATGCTTTTCAAAATGTGTTGGTAAAAATTTACCCCAGGGATCTTGAAGATGGTACGATTGTCTCATATCCAACAGAGTGAGACTGAGAGGTTGTGAGCGACAAAACGGTGGTAAGACTGATAGGATGATACAACAAACAAGACCAGCGAAGAATGAAGTTCGTTTAGTACATGGTGTAGATTATTTATTGGGCAATCTAGTAGCTACAAATGGGACTTCCAGGAGAATTAGAGCGATGACATACGGCTACACGGTGAAATTAAACGGTTCAACGCAATGGTTGCTATGTTTTTGTATGTAACGTTCATATTAAATTTGGCACAAATGATATGTGTCAAGCTAAAGCTAACACACACACACACACACACACACACACACACACACACACACACACACACACACAGAGGCACACACAAGTGTTACTGCATTGGATGACAGTAAAATGGGCTGAACTTCTGTCTGAAGACTAATGATTTGACAGAAAGAAATACAGAGAATTTGCATTAAATTGCACATAGAGTAAGAAAGAATGGTCAAAGACGGAAACGTTGTGAGTTATTATAGGACAATGATAATGGAGTTTCTGAAGACAACGATACATTTTATGTGTGAAATGTTCATTAATTTCATTCATTCATCGACTTCATAGAAAAGGTAGTGTGTTATTTATTGACGACTGACAGCAAGTAATATTTGCTGCATATTCCAAAATTAAGAAATGTCATGTTTCGTTGCATCTCTCCTTTTGAGTTACAATGCTGCAAAGTTTCCACAAAACTATAGGTCAAACATTGTTGCATATTTTTCTGAGCGTATGTTTTGGTTTTAGAATGAGATTTTACAATAAGCGAGCTCATACAGTGCAGTGACACACCCGCCATTCTTGAAAATAAAGCCGTGCGTTTGTTTGTTTCCTTTCTGAGAAATTCTAGATATATTGTTAGAAACATTTTCCTCGACACATTGCAGCGCAAAAATAGGATGGAGGTAAAATACCTGAATGCTACAAGCTCAAGTCAACTTAAGATTTTCGAAGTTCTATAATCCAAGGATTTACTTATGGACGAAAACAGGGACATACACATACAAGCTTTATATTTCTGAAAAATGAGGGGATATTCCTAAAGTTCTTAACCATCTATTTATGCCAGGAAGAGTCTGTATGATATTCGCAAATAAAGAAGTAAAGACTTTTTGTAAAGGTACAAGTGTGCGTGTTTTGTAAAATGGCAAAATTAGATAGAATTTTTTTTTCTCGTGACACAATGGAGATTCTGTGCTTGTGTCAAAAACTAAAGTCACGTAACGTGTTACTATATTTCGAGCTTTATAACATGTGAAGTATCAAAAGTCATTATCACAAACATAAGTAGAAAATAGATGCGTGACAGTTGTTGTTTAGATATATCCAGTAAAGTTCACAGCGCATCTGCTTCGTCTTGTACATTTGACCTAGGTGCGATCATCTTTGTAGCCGCAACAACAGTCGCAAGAGCAGTAGGACACGTCGCTGCTGTCGAAGAAGGATAAGTTCTTTTAAAAATGGGTTTACCATTTTAAAAAAAAATATCAAATGAGTAAACACGAATGTTAAATCAGGGTTGACAGGCAGCGTTGTCAGCGACAAAGCAGAATTAACATAGATAAGGATATTCGCTGCAGAACAGTGTGGTCTTCTAGCGTACGTAAGCATCATAACAGCACAGTACGTTCCCTCTTGTTGACAGCAGCTGTCTTTCTTGCGACCTTTTTTTGGTGGTAGGTTTTGAATCGAAGTTTTGTAAAGATGCATGAGGTGTTTGAGATGCACCATCATCGGTCAAATAATTCAGCCAGGGTTCCTATCTAATTAGCTTTCACTTGCCCTTGTGAAATATACCAAGTCATTGTAGCAACGAGAAGTAGAGAGGGGTATGTATTGATAGAAAGAAGTTAGATCAAGATGAAACCATAGCACAACCTCACTAAGTGAGAATGTAAGAGGCCACGATGTGTCGTATCGCCTCAGACACGAAATAAATTGTTTCGCTCAAATCGAAGACATGAGCGATCCTGAATCAACACCTTCCACCACTACAACCAGACTAAGAGAGCCTAACCCAACGAAATGCAGCCAGTAACACCAGAATATTATTACCACATTAAAGAGACAGAAAAACACTCTTCCAAAACTTTAGAACGTTGACATACATTTACACGGTGAAGTTTGAAGATTTCAAGTACGATGTGCCGCTCGAGGAGGTAGAAGATTTCCTCACCGATTTGTGGGATTCTTTGTTAACCACACTGAAACGAAAATGTCGAGCCAAAGAAGACGATCGTTTGAGACTCTCCATTTATCAAGAAAGTTTAAAGTCACCCATCTGGATCGAGTTAAGCATCCTGGGAGAATTGACACCTTCCAAAGTCATCTTTAAGATTCAATACGTTCAGCAATCCTTTGACCAATTTAACATCACCGTTGGCAAAGCTACTCTTTACATGACACAGGTTTCCCCCTCCACAAAGGAGCGGATGTAGAAAACTGTTATTGACTGACGTATTTCGCAGCACCAAGCTCAACATCCTCAACATTAACAACGACCAAAATTCCGAGCTATGGTAGTGGGATGGACGTATGCCGATAGGAATGTTAACACAGAATAGAAAAGATAATCAGAGAGTATTTGACAATTGGACTGAGCCAAACAAAGAAAAGCTGGCCTGTCCAAAGACACGGCGTATGACATTCCTGAAATGCAAAAGCTGCAAGACGTCTTCACTCCATGCTACATGTGAAAGGTTTGCCTGCATAGTGGTGAGTGGACCCCAGACGGAAAATACATTCACGTCTATCATCAAGAAGAACAGTTTGATACAATTACCAATAACAACCGATTCCTCAGATATAATTTCTACTGCGAATAATGCGCATATGGTTATGCACATCGAGAACAACACATTCATTGCAGACAGAAATGTCAGTCTTGTTCAGCCTCTAAACCCTGCCTCTCTGAGGGACAAGAAGGAACACATTGCTCGGATTGTCAGATAACTTTTGATAGCCCTGAGTGTTACCAACAAAATCTCATGACACAATGTTTACAGTAACAAAATGCTTACCAAATCCAGAGATTGTGCGGACATCTCATAAGCACTACTATTGCCAAGGCTCACGGTTGTCAAGGAAAGACATGATGATATATTTTGCACCAAGTCATAGACTTGGAACATGATTGCTACATCCGAAAATAGAAATCGAAACAGAAGGATGAAAATAAGAAAGGGAATTCCATTTTTTAATGGTTTTGAATGAATGCAAGAGACTGGCATTCACATTCCTAATTTCTGCATAGCTCATCGAGCGTGCGAGACGTGCATCTAAATTTTTTAACTGCGCCACTGTAGCAAGATTCATAGAGGACGCGAAAAAATATTTCGATGACCTAAGACGCTTGCCGATTTCGCCCGATGGATCTTAGATCATATCGATGACACGTGGAGCCAAAAAGGATATTGCACGTTACGGAAACTGCCATCGTTTTGCCAGAATGATGGAAAATATTTTCTGAAATACTATTCAGGGTAAGGGGCCCAATGTCCTAAGGTCATCCTGAACGGAATTAAAATGATCTACATGCAAATGGAACAAGTACAGTGAAAAGATTCCATGAGTTATTTGCCCATACATTTGAGGTTATATTTAAAACATTTGGAATGACAGAGATGGCCAAAGGATATATTCCCCGCTTTTTTAAATACCGTAGCCAATCAACATGAAACCCTGCCGCATTTCCTTGACACCCACTACTACGATCCCAACAATATGCGCACCGAACAACAAGAAGCCATCTACGCTTGGTACAACTCGCGCTTGAATCTCCTTCGACTCTTCGGAAGAAATGTTAAAGTATCGACGAGAAGATATGACAATTTTACGGCGTTGCTGTGGAATATTTCTCGAACTGTTTATGGAGTACGGATGGATCGGTCCTTTGAAGGAAGCCTGTGCCTTTGCCAAAGCGTGCTCCTTAGTGTACCGCAAATGATTCATGCCCATGAACACCCGAGCGGTCATACGTCCTTAAACTACGGAGTTTATCAGACGTCGATACTCTATCAAAACTATGCGCTGGTTACATTACTTGTGCGAAATGGTAGGCAAAAGGATCCCACATGCCCGAAACCAAGGACAAGAATAGACCAATTCGAAAATATTCCGTAGATGGCTCCGACCTTGAGGACCCCAAGATCGTCTACGAATTTAATCTATGCTTTTCTCACGGATGCCCGAACTGTTATCCTCAACGTGACACGAAAAACGATTTCTTACCGCTTACCATGGAAGAATTGTACGAGAAAACTTACCAACGTCGCTTAAAGACAAAGCAAGAAGGATGACAAGTGGATGAAACTTGGAAGTTCGAGTACGATAGAGTTTAAGTGCATCGTGGAAGGTTACAACCTGGTGTACCGTCTAGATATACTCGACAGTTTATATGGATGACGCACGAGTGCCACATGCTTGCCTACTACGCAGACAGAACAAGAAATCAAATACCTTGACGTGTGTTCCATGCCTCCTTGGGCATGCAAAGGAGAATAAATCAAATATCTTGACGTGTGTTCCCTGCCTCCTTGGGTTTGCAAATATTCTCACCCTCAAATGCTGAAGGAATTATCGGCGTGAAAAATGTAGACTTGATCAAATTCAAAGTCTTGCCTCTCACCCACTTGTACCATCTCATCTTACCCTACAATTGCCAAGGAGAGCTGATGTTTCGTTTTTGTCGTACCTGTGCCGCAACCTGTAAGGAAGACCAATCTTGTCATGACTCCCAGGAAGAACGTGCATTTCCAGGAACGTGGGTCAGTGTAGTAATATTTCGAGCTATGGCATTAGAAGTGTACTAACTTTACCTCTTTCCCTAGAGAAAAAGTACCAAAAGGACAACTACACCCAGAAAAACATTTTCTCGGGCTACGTTGATGTCTTTTTGAACCCCAAACAAGAATCCAATGGTTATTCTTCCTGGTGTCAGCCTCGCGAAGGCAAAGACAAATTCAAAGAGGAGGACCGTTGCAACGAAGGCATTACTTCAGTCTACGTCGAAAAAAAAAACAACGAAGGAAGACTCATTTGCCAAAGTCATGCTGACTTGATTGGTTGGGTAAAATGGCACAACGACAGTGTTTACCCAAGACGGTGTACTTGAAAGAGCCCTCCCGCTACCACGACATGATTCATGAGAAACAAAAATATATGAAACACGTAGTCGTCGTTTGCCAAGGCATGATCATGGTGAATTACGAAGAAGAACCAGTTGTTGCTGGGCGACGATTTTGGAAATGTCATCATTGCTGCCTACATGACAGCCCACGCTCGCTTAAAAATTGAATGGAACCTTACACAAGTTAGGAGATGTTGTCCTCTACTTTGCCACGGATAGTTGGATCTACATCCGTTGCCCTGACCAACTTCACCTGACATCGAAGGAGATCGTTTAGGGGCATGGACCGACGAGCACACTGAAAACCAGATTCTGAGTTTTGTCTGAGGAGGTCCTAAAATTACGGCCACGAATGCAAAGACAAACGAGGATAATTGCACACCGACTGCAAAGTGATATGATTGACGTTGAATCATCGAACGAGTCAAGTGGTGAACTATGGTTTACTGAAAGAAGCTCTGAAGTCTGGAGAGGATCAACATTTTAGCATGACCACTGGCAACCCGCATAAAAGAGTACGGTTACCAACTCACGAAATCATTAGTCGCTCCTTGGAAAATAATGTATCAAAATCGTGTAACAGATTCGAGAACGACTTCTCAACCACGTCACTTTACCGTACCGACGCGTCGATATCGGTCGGGATGTAAAGGTGAACACTTTCAAGACCGACACTTCACAAACGCAGAGCTAGAAAAGATGAATCATTCACACAGTCACAAACGAATAAGGGATTCAAGTCCTATGAGAAACTTTAGTGCGATATTGTGCCTTACGATCACATTACCAATGCAGTACCACATCTTAGTTGTTTATTCACAAACTCCATGTCAATCTATGTGCAACGAGTGCGACTTCCATATTACAACACTTTACCTTACGGATACTACGATATTGCTCAGTATGAAGAGCGGAAGACTTCCAAGACCGACACTTCATTGCGAGGACAAACGCTCTGAAAGATGAATTACTCCACACAGAAGAAAGGTCCATATCAAACATCATCGACCACTTCCTCTAACATACGGTGACAGCAAAGTGTATCCAGAAAGGAAAAGGATTCAGTAGACCATAAATAGTAGTTTAGGATCCAAAACCTCACACACCTACATCGAGTAAATTTAGAACGACGACTTACGCCTACACGTTGAAATTTAAAGACTTCATGTCTGAAGTTTCACTCGAGAAAAACAGCATGTTTCAAACGACATTACTAAGCCAAAGATCGAGGTCGTTTGAGTCTATCGATGTATTACAACGTTTTGAACTCTCCTGTATGTCTCGAGTTTCGTAAACCGGCAGAATTAACATGTTACACAATTTTGGACGCTATTGAAGATTCTTCAACAACGAGAGAATAATTTAACATCACCTATGGTCAAGTAACAATTCATATAGCACATGTTTCACGTCCATGGGAAGAAGACAATGACTGCACTTGATCTACTCTTCGTGCTTACAGATTGGTGTACCTAGCATGTTAGATAAACCACAAGATTTAGGAATGAAAGGATGTACGTGACTGGAAACATCTACGCTGGGACACAAGTGGTAGCTGACCAGACCAAAAACATCGTGTGTGACAAATAAAGAGAGAAACATGAACTTTGTCCTATCTGATTGTTTGTTTTTCTTGTTTGTTTACGCATGCTCTTAAAAATGGACATTATTTGTCACATGAAAGAAATGGCATTATTTTCTAAAATATATATACGTTCTAAATGAAGTGTTTTCTCGATGGCCGGAACTTTTAAAAGTAGTTTTCGAGAACTGAGAAATAGATAGCTCGTACATATGTTTGTTACACGTCCATGTTTGTATATATTAAATGGATCGTGCACCAAGGCACATGCCACAGAACCCATGTACATACCTGAATAAATGTTTTGTAACGACACAACATATTTTTTCTTTTCGGGTTCTCTATTCTATCTGTGAGACTTTCTTTGGCATATCTCTGTCGTAAAATCCTAATGATACATGTTCCCGTTTTAAGAAACCTCCACCAAAGTGTGATCAGTAGTCACAATAATTAATTGAACTGTTCCATTTGAATTGTAATTGTTTTCAAAATTCACTCCCTTAAAATTTGTAGAACGATTTTTATCGTCCATAAACTAATCGTTGGATGATAGAAAATCTTGATTTGACTTGAGATTATGCACTTCAGGTATTTTAGCGCTATCTCATTTTGACATTGCAATGTGTACCGGGAAAAAAAAAGTCTACCATTAGATACACAAGGAAACAAAGTCTTAATGTATGGTACTTTTTTCGTTATAAACATTTCACAAGGAATTTCTTATACTTACGTAAAGTTGCGCTAATTGAGGTCACTCGAGCACTGTTACTAAGTACCCGCCCAAATGAGGTTAGCCACTTGTAACACTGTTACCATTTGACTCCATGAACACTTTTGACACTATAAACACTTTTGAACCCATGCGCCGATCTCATGTTCATTTCTCATATGACCCTATAGGGACTCTGGGGGATTCAACCATTGAAAATCACGTAGATCCCCCAAGTGACGCACATATCTACTAACGTCCACAGAACTAGACGGGTACATAACAGACAGGTATCGTATGTTACAAAATGAAGCAGCGTAAATACCTACAGGCTTCAACGCATAGACAGGTGACCCTGATAATACTTTACAATGGAGGTAATATTGGAATATACTCTGTTTGAAATGCAAGAGTTTTTTGGTTGTTAATGTTCAATAACCGTTTGATGTTTGGACTACCTTCATAACATTTTTTAGCACATTATGCCTCACTATCTGCATTCCGCTAAATCTAGTCCAAAGGTGAATTGACACGAAATGGATCTACTACTAGAATGCATGTTTCTCTATACCTTTTGGGAATATCAAGTAAAGAGGGCAGGCGGGTAGCCTTTTGTTCGCGCAGTAAGCCATGCATTTGTCGGCTACACTACCAGGAGAACATTCGTACGATAATGAAGGCAACGTTATGACTGAAAAAATACTGATGCGTGTGGAAGCGTGCCTATAATTCATTTGTTCTTTTGTCCTAAAGACGAAGCTTCTCGTTTCAAAATGGTTGAATTTGGACTGAAGTTTTCTAGTATAAGAGAACAGGTAAATAAACAATAGAAACACATCCCGCAATGGAGAAAGAAACGAAAGAATTAAAAGGTGAAATGAAGGATACTGTCTGTTCAGAGAATTATTCCAGAAATAAATGGAGATTTGGCGAAATGAGATGGGTTGAGAACCTACCTTCATTAAACAGGAACAAGAAATGTGCATTCCGTGTGAGGATGTTTACCATCATCCAGATGACGTTCTAGAAAATCAAAACGGATTCACACAAAGAATGGATGGAGAACAAAATACATGATGTGGTCGTACCATTCAACACCTTGACCAGCTTGTTAATTTGGTATGTAGAGCGTCACAATGTACTAGAAAGTTTTCACTGATGTCACTTTCTTGTTTGATAATCTGAAATTGTTTACAACAAACTATTGTTTCGATGACGGGAGTTTTTGTAATTTGTAGTAACGACGACGACGATGATGACGATGATGACGATGACGATATGTAATATAGGAAGCAGAAGCATCAGTAGTAGTAGTAGTAGTAGTAGTAGTAGCAGCAGCAGCAGCACTATACGCAACATTTAAATAAGTAGATCTGTTATTGTATTTGTCGTTGTTATTATCAGTTTTATTGATGGTGGTGGTGGTGGTGCTGATAGTAGCGATAACGGTTCCGGTACTTGGAGCTCTCTCACCAGTCAAGAGAGATACGTAATTGTAAGATATTTGCTTTCAAAGTAGTGGTCATATGTGGCAGATAATTTAGCACCAGCAATACAATTAACTACTATAAATCACGGTACGATACACGTTGGAGATGTAACCGCGGTAATAATAAACACTTGCTGTAATGGCAGTATGCCTACTACTACTACTATACTACTACTACTACTACTACTACTACTACTAGTAGTAGTAGTAGTAGCAGTGTAATAGGAACACTAACATTTATAACCGTATCGGTAATTGTAGTGCCAATAGTAATGATAGTAAATACTGATGGTTAGTATTATTAGGTAATTAGCAATATATACTTTTTTGCAATGGTCGTAGCAGTAAATAAATAAAATTAGTTAGGTGTAATAATACCACTAGTAGTAAGAGTAATAAAGTAGCAGAAACATTAAGTGGAAGAGGCTTGTCGAATAATAATTGTGACTGTCTGATACGTAAGAAAATGCTGAATGTCTTGTCATTTTGTGCTACGATGATACGATTATCATACGTCATCATTTCTAACTTTTTTCCAAACAAAATTAGTTAATAAGTCCAGTATAAATGTAATACAAAACAGTTATATCTAAAGGCCTTTATCAGAGTACAAAAAGCATATTATGTTGCTGGCATTCATCTGTTGTCTCGTTGGTAGTGATAATGACGATACTAATGCTATATTTATCTTTAGCATATTTTATGTATTCGTATTTTCGATGCTTTACGTAACAGCACGCAGAGAAAGCTCACCAGACTAAAAAAACATAAACACCCGTAAGTTGATATATAAAGTCAGAGAGAGAGAGAGAGAGAGAGAGAGAGAGAGAGAGAGATTTTATATATATATATATATATATATATATATATATATATATATATATATATATATATATGTGTGTGTGTGTGTGTGTGTGTGTGTGTGTGTGTGTGTAGGGAGAGATGGCTGGAGGATAACTGATTTAAAACTGTCTAGTTTCAGTCTGCAACGAATATTATGACAATGGTTAATGTACATTGGAGGGTTTTTTAGTCGAGATTATTGGTAGATTTTTCAAAAGCTATAACGTCTTCAGGCTGCAATATTATGATAGCTGAAAAATAATCTAAAGGTATAGTTGTTTCAACCATAAATGAAATAAATTCCTCATTGTTATTTCAGTTCTGTTGTAAATATTTTGTTGTTCACACGCAATAGAACGAGAAACTACAACGTCATGATAATTCGACTTAAATTGTAAATATCCTGTCTTTTTGAGAAAAGAGGAAGATTAATATATCCAATTTGTTTGTGCATTAGTTCATTTGTGTTACGAATTGCAATAATTATTTGCACAGGACACGCTATTAATATTCACGATGATGATGGTGATGATGATGATGATGATGATGATGATAATAATGATGATGATGATGATGATTAATATTATTATTATTTCAGAAATGCTTACCTCAAGTCCCTTTACCTATAATGAAGTCGCAACATCAGTTAAACCATCCGCTCATTTGGTCGGCGTTACAAAATCTGTCCAAGGTAAGAAAATATAACGTAGTTTCATATTTGAAACATTATAAGAGATGTGCCATTTCTCATATATTTAGTATCGCGATTTCCGCCCCATCCACCACCACCCAAAAAAAATTTGAATCTGAAATTCAACATGAGCAAAACAATTGGTTGATTCAATTGTTCCAGAGTAAATTGATAATGCTAAGTACCTCAAGAAAGTTTAATTTTTACTTTTTAATAACGTTTTGGCATTTTACGCGAATATTGTATTTGTCTGTACTACACCGATCAGTGTTTTGCGAAGAAGTTGATTTCTTTAACATGTTGCGTAAACAGATAATCATTTAGATTATCAATTAGCCACACTTTTTATAGGGGATCTGTCTGGCACATGGCCTGGCCTTAGAATCGATATCTGTTAACCATATGCACACCATAAAGCATTACAAATTTCTATATTGCGCTTGAGCTGAAATAGATAGCGAACTGAGAAAGTGTCAGATAATAAAATCCGTACATGTATTATGACATTTCAGTAGCGATCAAAATGCTTCCATGTATATTACGAAGCATTGGCCAAGTCAGATTTTTTAACAATTTTTTGCATGTACTCCTCTTTAGCTGCCAAACATAAATATTAAACAAATTCAATCATTAATTTCAGGTATGCATTACCACCATTTATTGAAATGGAACGAAACCTGCCACGTGTGCAAGATGAATGGAGTTGTGCACAATAATGGCAAGCTACACGTGAACGTTAATGGAGTTTACTGCGTTTACTCTCAAATTACCTATCAGGATCAGACTGATGTTTACACATACATAGAGAATGGTCATGATCTTCACCACTCCACGCACAAGAAATACAACTGAGACGACATCACACGAGAAAAATTATTGGAAAGTACTCAGTCCGAATGTCAGTTTTTTGGAGAGTGAGTTAATAAGACGAGTTATATAGGGGCAATTTTTCATTTGAAGGAAAATGAGAGTCTTCATTTATGAGTTTCTCACCCCTATAAAATACTTCTATCACAGCACTGGAATTATTTTGGGATGTATCGGACGTAAATGTTGGTGACAGAGTCAACCAGGTGATTATGGCTTCGTAAAGAAATTAGTTAGTTTTGACACTTAAGTTTGCCATTTTGAGCAAAACACAAGAATATATCCCATACAACATAGATAACACAGTGAAGTCGGGGATTCAATGTTGGTTGTACAGACAAATTTAAAGGGTCAAATATTGTTAACTGCCCGTTTAAGCTGTTATATTGTCATTATGCATTCATACATATTAGATTATGTAACATCTAATTTCAAGTTATGTTTGCATCGTATGTAACATATTTTCTTTTATCACATAGTCGGTACACTTTGCCTACTGTGTGTGTAGTTTCATATTTTTTATATTATACATGTGAACATATCACTTTATGTGATTCTGATTGGTCCAAATAAGCCCATGAAATTATTGCGCAGTATTCTCTTTACTGATTGGCTGCGAACGTGGAAAAACTTTTTCTAACCCCGTCTTCTGGAATTTTTTGTTTTCATTGAACTTTTTTGGCCGCCATTTTTTGACTCGACTCGTGAAAGGGAATTGGGAAAAAATGGTCTCGTCCAGTATCAATATTGCAAATGTACCTCCACAGGGGTTTGTTATGTCATGTATAACATATCATAACATGAAAAATGGCAAAATCCCCAAGACAAGAAAAATAACAACAAGTAAAACTACCGGTATTGCTTAGATGATAACGAGGGTGGGGTTGGGGATGGATGGGCGGCATATCTGTAACATAGATATAGAATCCACCGTATATACAAGCTTGGTTTAAATGCTAACTTACAGAAGTAAATAAACTCACCTCTGTTCACAGAAGAATCTGGACATAAATGGGTCTCCTAACTGACAGAACTTTTTCCAACCACAGCATCTTTACGCGGTATAGTATGGGATGGAAATCCGACTCAAAAAGAAATTTGTTTACGTCTTCTGTACAGTATGTTGTTCCAAATCAAATCCTGCAAATATCCGGTCACAAATGCATTGCAGTAAATGTGGGAAGTTTTGCATCCAGTGATTCTATTTCACATGAAAATCGCAACAATGTAACGTTTAGTTCTGAAAGTGACATTTTAGGGTAAACATGTACTCTAGGTCTACTGTGTACCGTATCAAAAAATGTGTCAGCATCACATAGCATTGATCATTCTGTTTTGAAAAATGATTTTGTCGTTATAAAATGTTCTGTTAATTCGGATGGAAGCTTTTTCTCTTATTTATAGTTTGTAGAAAAAGTACAATCTACTTTTACCAGTTCAGCTTTGTTTGGGACTATATTTTATGCACAACAAATGAAAGGTGCACCGTCTGTCAGAATGAACGAAATTATTCGTTCTTCTTTCTATCTAAATAATTTCCACTGAAATAAAAACTGTGATAAAAAGAATCTCAAATGGGCAACGATATAATTTTAAATTTATTAAACTCGTTGAATAATGCCCGCTTTTGCTCGCCAAGGCTAGCAAAAGCTGGACATTATTCAACTCATTTCATAAATTCAGTGTTAAATCATTACCCATTTGAGATCCCCTATATGTGTGACGCGGGTGTTTCGCTAATTTCTGAGCGGAATGTATCAATATTTGTGATAAAGCGGAATAAAATGTGGATAGGTATACATACATACTCTTTTATATGTATCGGTCAAACGTGTCATTTTTTAGGTAGAAAATAAAATCTATTACCCTTTATTCAGTAGTATTTCCTTAAGGTCTATCGCGTGCATGTATATATATATATATATATATATATATATATATATATATATATATATTGAGAGAGAGAGAGAGGGAGAGAGAGGTTCTCTCAAAAAGACTAAATGCGAACTCTCATTGCAAGTCTCAATCCAGGCAGATGTAAAGAGTAACATATATGTATGCCAATACGCAAATGAGGTAACTTAATGCATATCCATATTACTTCGTCCATAACATTTCAAAGAAGGTACAACAAAAAGCAGTCTGTCGCATACAGTAATGTATGATTAATTGATATAAGTGAATTCAAATGTGATTGACGCTATTTACAGTAGCCATTTTATAACATTTTTTCTATAGTAAAAACTTTAATAATCAAAAGTATCTCCGGAATGTCGTTTACTAGTTTGATTTTGTTCAAGTCATATAACATGAGAATAGCACATGACTTTAAAGACGAGTTGGTGTTATTTACATTTTAACCCCATAGTGTGTATTATAAATTAAACATCACTCTGATTTAATTTTAACATGAGTACTTTGGTAATTGTGGGTTTCTTTAACGTTTCGTCATTATGTTAAAACCTTAAAAAAATATCAAGTTGTTGAATCACTCAATCGTTCAGTTATGACTTAATAGTAATATATTTTCTTTATTGATAATATTTTTCTTTATGTATTCACTCATTCGTATATTTACGACATCAATGATATATTTATTCAGAAATGTGACTTATTTATTTATTTAGCAAATGTATTTGTACATGTATCATCACTTGATTCTTGCTGATTCAAATTCATTCTACACACATGATATCCCCTTTCACAGATGTCATTTGACATAGTGAGTGAAGGATGAAAAACAAGCAAATATAACAAACAAAAATGAACCAAAATAAAATCACTAAGTAACACCGTATTGCTGATTTCAGACTTTAAGCTTCGACCATCCTATGTGTTATCTGGAAATAAACTCAGCGTAATGATGAAATTGTACCTAATTTTAGTCATCATCGTTAAATGTAATATCAACATTGGAAATTTGGTAACAACATAGTAGTTATTTGAACTATACTTATCTTTGTTGTCCTAGTTATTATCATCATCATGTGGCTTCTGTACTATTTTGCACCGAAGTTAAAATATTTTTCACTGAAAATGTATTACGCAACTTTTTTAGTAACACCTAACGCAAATGTTCAATTTTTTAACATATTTATCAATTTTGTTAGGAGGGAAACCCGCTTGTTTGTTTCAAGTACAGTGAACGTATTTAGCACATCAGTCCGCATGCTAAATAATGCATATAAAACTGCATTATATAACGTTGGAATAAAGATCACACAAACAGCCGCAAGCGGGTACTACTGAAACGTAGTAGGTTATTATATAAAATGCAAGTCTTCTCGTCAAGTAAGAAAATGATGCAGAACACCAACAGTAATGTTATTATTAATATGTATTATTAAGCATAAGAATCATGATTATGAACCATCTTATTGTTAAGCCAATTTTATCCTCATATGTACTATGCATGAAAAGAATAGGAAGTGCATATTCTTCAACTCTTTAACCATAATTCTTACCTCACTGGCAAAACTCTTTAACTTTTAAATCGAAATACTCTTGTAACGTTTTCAAAAATCAGTGCAAGTCCTAAATTTTAGAATTCTCATGATGTAACAAACATTAAAATAGCTGAATTCATTGTGTTGAACAAAGGAAATCTCCAAGTCTTGCTTGGAAAGCGAATATTTTTACACCAGATGTATAAATATCTTCAATTTGTATAATCCTGAATCAACGATATTCCCTTTCAAGTGTGTTGCAAGTGTAATGTACCTAAACTACGAACATTATCATCCAGATGAGCCAACACTAATAACAGTAGTACTATTTTCATCGTGTATATGCCACGTTTCTCAACTACATAACCATCATGTGTGGATCATAATAGATTCAAATGTGATTTACAACCTTCACGATACACCTTACTAATTGTTTCAACAACCATACAATAAGACCTCTCAACCATAATAAAATAGTTAACCATCCCGTCACAAAGTTTGATAATTTCAGAGCTACGTCGTCGGCTAATATTACTCGAATGTCAAACATTAAATTGAATAGACACCGAGCCTAATATAGTTACGCAAATAAACAATTTTAATCACCTAACTTTTAAATATGGATATTTGCATTCTCTTAACATTCAATACATTCTAAAGTAACAATTAATTGTTATATGCATTAGTTTTCATACTTGAACTTGATTGCATTAGTGTATCCAAAATGTACACGTGTTTAAATAGTAGAAGCACTGTTTCGGTGTACTACGCGCTATCATCACCATGCATTTAAAAAAAATAAAAGTGAAAGAAAAATTTTACTTTGTCATTGATATTGAAACCATCGGAACGTTTGATACAGATATGTTGATGACTATGTTTATTTTAATTTATTATTGAAAGACTGCTTCCTTCTCTATACGCAAGGTTTAAATTATAACACTTATTACTTCTAACTTTGATTAGAGAAATACGTTTGTGGCAATAAGTACATTGACACTAAATAGCTTAAGGGACTGAAAATTAAAAACATATTTTTAATGTAGGTATAGAATATGAAAGACTTTTGCTGACATCATTGTTTTAATATTTTAAGCAAACTTTGAATGACCTCAAAACCTATAATTTTCATGCCAAAAATCCGACTGACGCGTAACCAATCAGCAGACGCCAACGACTGAAGTCAAGTTTGAAAATTACCTTGTACACATAGGCGATCTTCATAGTTCCTTTTTCCCTTTTCTCTCTAATTTGATAAAGGACCTATCGGTATCAGGTAGACCACGTTTATTAAATGTTTGTGTTTCTATAGTGAATGGTGCTACAGGTGGGATAGAAGTAAAGGAAGAAGATCAATATTATGGATGCTATAATTAACTGATAACGATGACAATCATGACAATGATAATTGCTAGTATCATCGATGTCGTCATCGCCATTATCATAATTGTCAAATCCCCTTATTCTTATCGATCTATTTACAGTTATCGTTATGACCACTCCGGTAGCCCAGTGGTTAGAGCGTCCGCCTCTGATACGAGAAGTCGCTGGTACAAACCTCGGTCGACTCATACCAACGACTTTTAAAAATGGTACTAGCAGCTGCCACGCTTGGCGCCCAGCGTTATGAGGTTAGTGTTAGGCCTGGTCGGCCTGATATCAGGTAATGTGGCTGGGTGGGGCATCATGCTACATGTCTGCGGCACGATGCCCCAGTGCTAGACATCACTATCAAGTGTTACACTGCAGACATCGTAGCGATATGACTGAAAAATTGTTAAAGCTACATTAGAAATCCAAAACAGTAACACACACACACATGCAGCAATCGTTAGTGTGTAAACTGATTACAACAGAACATGGTAATACTAGAACATATTAATATAAATGTCCGACTTATGTTGATATCAAGTAATTAAAATTCATACATGTCCACACATTGCAGGTACATTTTGAAAAAAAAAAGACCCCCACATTCTTTGGTTGATCCAACTTCTTGCTACTTTGAAGAACAATAAAAAGGTACGCACTTTGTACGATTTTCACTATGAATATTATTATCAGAACAAATTTTGAATGACGTTCAAGGACTGCCACTTTGAGGGGTTTTAAATTGTCTGTGTAGATGATTTATTATAACCTTATGTCCTCGCATTAGGATATTTACCTTACGGGTTGTTTAAACCTTAATTACTTAATTAATTACTAGTTTAGTAATATAGCAGCTAAACTGGCAGACTAGGTTAATATGTAGATACATATATTGAGTTCATTCCTGTGAATCATATAATACGTTTATTTAAGAGATTTTAAATTTCTATTCTCAGTTATATTAAAAGGTGTCATTCTCTTGTTTCAATAAAACAGGTGAAGAAGACATGGAATAATTTAAGACTATGTAAAATCACACGGACGGACAATATCAAGACTCCGTCCTCGCTCACTCTCTCTTTTATCTGTGTCTGTCCGTATCTCTGTACATGTCTGTTTACCTGTCTGTCTGTCTCTGTGAATATCTATCTATCTTTCTACAACTTACTTGCTTGCCTTTATGCCTTATATATATACTTATATATATATATATATATATATATATATATACTTATATATATACTTGCCTGCTATACTCTCTCTCTCCAAAATAATAATAATAATAATAATAATAAAATCCCCCTACACTATTTTATATTTTTAAAATTTTCCTCAGTCAATATAGATCCGAAGGAAACTTTAAAGATTTTCTACTTTAAAACTTATAATTACAACTTGTGATCATCATTTGTAGTTTCGTATACAGGGAATACCATCGGTTGTATTCCGAATTGTAAACGTTTTGACGTCAAGTGCTTTATAGAAGAGTCAGTTTAATTAAAACCTTGCACAGCTGTTCAGTGTAAAGTAAATAAGAACCGTTTGGTTATAATGTCCGTATTGTTTGAACAGTTTTGGTATTTGTATTAATTTGAGACAAAAAATATTAGAAATCCTAATGTAACTGCAGTTTTTGCACATAAAATCCTTGACCACTGCAAATGACCAGAAGGACTATGGGTAAAGGGTGATGCCATTATCACAGAATCGTAACAATATGATGACACAATTATAAACGTTTTGGCATATATCCCAAATGGTTAATAAATTAATTTTTAAAAATCATTTGATGCAAATTTTAAACAATGTAAAGATAACTCCCCGGTTCTAGTATTTGTTCTTTCATTCTTAAAACTTTTTAGATATTTATTGAAAAACGACTATCTGACCAGACTCAACATGAACAGTAACTCATATTACTAATCATTTAGCCCCGTTCAATTTAAACCTACGACAAGCTACTCGAAAATCACGGCAACACTATCTGGACTCGAATCATTCATCTGAGAAGACTTTAACTTGCACAGCCACTCTTCGCCACCATCCGCGAGCAAGAACTGTTAGTAAAAATGAATAGATAAAACCTGAAAAATTATAATGTTGGAAACACTAAACAACGTAAAAGGGCATATACAAGTTTTATATTTTTAAGCGCATTCCGATTATTTACATATGAGAATTTGTTAATTGAGAAAGTAGAGTTAGTGTCATTACCTGGAATTCTCAATGATAATCTCTCTAACGTGTATCAAATGTCTTAACATCCATCTCACTCCCTAGAAAAGTACACGTACATGATGGATTCACACGCTATGCTAACTGAGCTACTACGGATCATATTTGTTATGAATAGAGATCATGTAAATTCTGTATTGTGTAATTGATTAACGTAGTACCACCTTATTATAACTTGTCTTACTTGCATACATTTTTCAATATTTTTTTATAAACTTATCATATTACATTTATTGGAAATCTTATATAATTTACACCATATGAAAGATAGCAGAATAGCTTGACATGTGAAGTTACATCGAGTATAAAAATGTTGCATATGTGGAACTAAACGAGAAATCCACTTTAATATTTTCTATCAGGAAAAGTACGTCAAAATAACTGTTTTGCAATGCTATATGTGATTCGCTCTATTCGTGCTATAACAAACATTATATTTTTCTGCTCTGCAGGTAAATATATGATCATGCACATGCATACTTAGGCATGAATAATCTTGTTTAGTCCTAACCGGAGTAGACTATAGCCAGAGACGATGTATTATGCAACAAGTGGAATCCCGACAATGCACATAATACAAAAATAAAAATAAAAAAAAAAATAAAAAAAATTGAAACAGAAATCGTCCAATTTTTAACCAATTGCAAGGCATTATTTAATATCTTTGGGTCCAAAAATTGAAAAATAACTGAACATAAATGATGATTAAGGCGAAAATAAGGGGTATGTTGCATTCCCATTCTACTGAGTGTGTTCCAGTAAGGAATATGTTAAATTGAAACGATTTAGTTTTTTTTCCTACGACACCACTGCAGGTACTCACGTGTAAAAGATAGAAATTTGGTAGCTCGAAAACATTTGTTTTCTTCTCTACCATTATTTGCAGCAACACAGCATCAGATACAGGTGGTACTAGATGTTGCAAAGTTCTGTATTTATCCCTTCTCTTTCTACCATATTTTTTACTTTAATGCCATTTTCCAGGTTAACAAACTGGCAAGAGATATAATTATACAAGTATTAAATCGTACACTCAGTCTAGAATGAGTTGAGACGTGTTTAGTATTTGTGAATGCTGGTGGATTAGAGTTTATATCTTATTAACTGGGACACAGTAAACCGATTACACTACCTTGTTAGTTTCATATAGCATAGCACTTTTATCTTTCTTTCTGAGATGCCAAAAGTGAAAGCAATACTATTTCCAAGTATAACCCCTACAATAAACTCATAATTCAATCCGTTTCCTAAGTCTGACATTCTCCCTTACTATACATAAATAATGCGCAAGACCTTAAAATTTCAAAGCTTTACAAATTCTTTATTACTCGATATGGCATAATACTTCAGCCAGGGTTTCTGAATGTCTGAAACATAATGTTTAGTCATAGCAAAGAGCATAAACCTATAGCGAACGGAACTCAAGACTCAGTGCAGATTATTTGGGGAATGGCTGTCAAAGTCAGAAGTGGTATCTCCTTAGGCGATTAAATTCTCGCGAACAGATAAAACCATTAATGTACATAATAGTACAAAACAACTCTCACTCACGCTAGGAACTAGAAAATGTACTGAAATAGAGTGACATGAATAGAGAACGTACACAGGTAATTTCAGCATCATGTACATATATAGCTCTGTTTAGGTTTTCCAAACCCTATCTATACACAGTTTTTGCAGATATAAGTTGAACTGAGACCCATGTTTAGAGGTAAAGCGTTTAATTTTGGATGTTATGTCATTTGTGGTATTATTTGGGTCACACTCTTTATCGAAAACCGTGCTCTATTTTCACTTTCTTTGTGAAGCAATCAATCTTGATTGCAGCGACATTCAACCAGTTAAATTTTTAGCCAACGAAATGCTAATAGGTCTCAATTCATCGTTAATGTGCAACACTTGTATGACAAATATACGCCAACAAAATATTAGGTATATGTCAATAAATGACGAGGAATAGAATTATTCCCAAAAAATAAACAATTCTAACAAGTTCTTATAATTCTGAATACAACTATCCATTCAAAGGCAATACCACACCACACTCACAATTCTATGTATACACGATATGTGAACCTATGAGTTTTTCTCGGACGTTTTAAATTCTTTGAACCGTCATAACATGAGAAATCAATTTAGGTCTAGTGAATGCAGCAAATACGAATAACTGAGGCATGCTTTGCAAATATGTTTTAAAAGGTCAACGTTTTCGTTGGTAATGATACATATTCGGAAATAGAGGCCTTGAATATTACACTGTACTAAGACTATTCATGCCATTAAATGGGAGATGATTCCGTAAGTTGTAGTATTTCTCCTTATTTTCTAAATAGTTCCCTGTCTTTTGTTCTTTTGTCCTCGTTTAAAATAATGTGGCATCCGGTTTTTCATATGTGATAGATAACTACTGGGTATACTGCGTTTATAAACCTGACTCACCCTTAACATAATTTCATAATAACGACAATAATCAAGGTCATGAGGCCAGTGATACTCAAAATACACTATATTGGACGATTTGTAAAGGACCGTTTGCCAATTAAAACTGATAAATATTTCCAAATTCCGAAATAGTTAGTCACACTTTGCACTTTATATAATCATATCCTTGTTTAGTAACACTCGGAGATTCATTGTCCGGTGCCAGTGTTATTTTCGGAATGAAACTTAATCTCCTCCAACTGCCGTCTCAACCATGTTTAGATTGTTTCTATTTAATTTTCATGCATTATTAACCTCCATAAGGAATACATGTACGACTAATTTGTACTAAGTACAGAGAGATAGGGACCGACTATACAATGCTCAGACAAAGATAATGTTTATCCTTTATTTCAAGATAAAAAAAAAAAATGCAAAGTAATATGACGGATTAAGATTATCTATTTCGCCAACACATTATTTCAATGCGCTAGATAATCCTTTATGTACGGGCGCGTAAATATTATTGTTCACCATCAGCAGTTAACAGTTATATACAGTTATTATCTTATCATATTTATTAGGGCTGAACGGCAGATTATCATTTGCAATATACCTCATACTAAATTCAATTAAAAACCTTTTTTGTCTCTTTCAAATTATTTCCCACTTCTTCCTTCTGTTATACTTCGGGTTCCACACATGCTGCAATATCTTAACAGCATATTCTCACAACAGGCACTTGCATGCTAAATACCATCAATACGATTTAATAATTCAGCTATTAGTATTGTCTTACTCGAGATGCATACTAAAGTAATCTGCACTGAAGATAATTAGGAACGCTCAGAGATCTTCTTGTACCGCATAATAAGTCACCTCCTATACCATTCACCCGATTTAATTGAGCACTATTATGTTCAGGTTCAAGAAGTATATTATCTCTCCAACGGTGAAAAATATATAGTCAACTCATTTACCCTCTTCCCTTCTCAAAAGTACACTTTAACATGAACAAAATCTCCAATTAGGCGTGATGAACAATTTTTTTTATGGCATACCATATGCACCTATTTAACTTAAAATGTTAAATTATGGGATGCTCAAGCAGAATTTGAAAGTTTAGTTTCTGAAGGCATGTTTCTCTCCAAACCGGCAATTCGAACTTATTAAAAGGATCATTAAATTTCGTTACATAAGGCTGCTGCTTGCATTAATATATGATTAGAATT
>JAECUM010054592.1:0-30601 GCA_016617855.1 Megalonaias nervosa
CCAGCGCTTTAGACAACTCGGCCACATACCCCAGCCACCCGTCAAAAAAGTATTTAGAAGTCAGATTCACCAAACTGATTTTTAGGGAAGAAAAATCATTGCATAACAGGTATTTAAGTAGCCATGACTGTCATTTTGTCTTCAAGCGCATGTCAAGATGTCAGAATGATCAGCTAAACATCAGTGTAGACATTAATTATGAATCTGTGTTAAAACCTACATTGACGAAACTAAGACAAGAATTTGGCACTGGAACATCATGAATTGTACGGAGTATATAAGGAGTACAGATTATCATTGATACCTCTAACGAATTTGCATAAAAGTTATAACAGTATCTCGTTCCATAAATGTTTCTTGAGACGAAGAAATTTATTTCTGTGCGAACAACTGTATTTATCCTTTTGACCAGATATGATACATTTGGGAAGCAACGAACGTTATTTAGTAAAGTTTTCTTTAAGAGGGCGCTCTACAGCTATTATGAACTTTTGTGAGAGTGACTGGTGTAAGGTGTAATTGTTTGCACTTGCAACATGCACAGTGGAAATAATGTTGGCCTACCTCTATATTACTTCAATGTACTGTGGCTGAAATTTCTTAGGATATTGTACTTGTGGAAATTTCACGTGACCTAAGAACACCGCTAATGCAAAATGCCTGCTCCCATGAGGACAAAAAAATCAGCTTTAATTAATCTAAAGTACACTATATTTAGCAGTTATTTAAACAGAGAAAAAGAATGATGTCAGACTAGATAATAAAAGCTTCAGAAAGTGCAGTGGTTTAATTAAAAAAATATATAAAAAGTAAAAAACGTTATCGGCTCCTTTAAATAATTTCCCTCTGAAGTCCAGGAAGTGAAAATGACATAGCAGAGTTAGTAGTATTTGTTATAAGCGCACATGTGAAGTTGTGGCCAAGGTGTATACTCGGTAGCCAAAATTACACCCATCAATAATACACCAAAAGAAAAGGAGCGTGTTTTGGAATTTTTAACGTAGCTTTCACAATCTGAGTCATGTCGCTACGACGTCTGCAGTGTGGCAGTTTATAATGACTTCTTGCACTGGGGTATTATGCCGAAGACATCTCCCACCTTGTCATATTATCCTGACACCAGGCCGACCAGTCCCAACACTAACCTCTTAATGCTGAGTGCCAAGCGAGGCAACTGCTAGTACCATTTTATAAGTCCCAAAATAGAGGGAAGTAAATGTTCATTTAACAATACATAAAATATATAAGGTATTTTTACATAACCAAGATAACCAGTGAGGAAAACATGAAGAATTCGTTTTCTTTAAAAATCTAACGCTATAAAAAAAAAGAAATTATCGAGTGCCACCTAAATGTTAACTAGAAAAAGAAACAAGTATCTTAACTTATGCACTTTTACATTTTCTCCCTGAAACGCTTATTAAAAGACATACTTTTTACATCAACGAAACCTTCAGTAGACCGAAAACATCTCTAATCTGAAGTTTAACTTTGGTCCCGAATGAGACGAAGACAAAGAAAGCATAAATACGTAGCTCACTGATTGCCGCTGTCTCACGAGGTCGTTGCAAAGACGCATTGACAGGTTGGTCTGACCCGATAAATCGTATCACCTCCTACTGCATTATTAGAAAATCAAGCAACACGATGTAAGAGTCATGATGACACTGTGATTAAATTCCAGAAAGTAAACATATCCAAGCTCAGCAGTTCACCAATGTTATTATATCAAAATTACAACCCAATCTATCAGGAACATCTATGTACCCAAATCTGTTGTTGGGTCTTTTAAAGTGTCTACCTACCTACTAGCTCGTCAACCAAACAATCAATGAGTGTAAACATATTACTGTATATCTGCTGTACCTATCCAGCCATCTACACTCTTATGATGTAAGAGAAAGTTTATACGCAGAGATTTATAAACCTGTTTTAGGATTCGAATACGTAACCTCTCTAGAGTGGTGTACCTGTTACGATGTACTTTCCTGAGACTGTTAAAATGTAAGTTTTTGACGAATTTTTAGAAGCTGTAATTTTCGTAATTGTAATTTAAATTTGTGTAATAAATATAATTTGTGTAATAAAGAAAATGATTGTTAGAATTTTTGTAATATGGGATTCTAAACTGGTACCTTAACAAAGTATATTAGTGTTACATCTGTATCTTTCAAAAAGAACAGCTGTATCATTGTAAAAGAACAGCTGTATCATTATAAAACAAATCTCCATTAGAGGATATGACGGCAATTATTTACGAGGCAAGGTATCATTGGAAACAGAATAAGTCTCTTTATGGTTCTTCCGAAGCACGATGGCCATGCGTGCTCCAGGGATACATAAAATGAGGTTGAGTGTTGTAAGTCATGCCCTATTAAGGGCAAAGCAAACGTCTTCCAGAATTGGAACCACTATTTATACACCTGCACTCACGACTTGGTCTGTAATTGCTGTTCTGCAGACTTAGATTCTGACTTCCTTTTGTCCAGGTAAGAAGAATGTAATTGGTTTTAGTTAGAAATTTCTCTTAGATATCTAATGCATTGAGGACTAACATATTTTAGAGATTATTTCACATACCTCTGAAGAACATGTAACATGTTGTTGTTGTTGTTGTTATTATTATTATTATTATTATTATTATTAATTATACATTATGGATTTTTAAATATAGTGTGTCGCTGATTGTCTAAATTTCTTCTGAATTTGTGTTAATTTATAATATTAAGTTTGGTTTTGTAGAAATGGTTTGTTACCAACTTCATGCTACAAAATAATTTATTTAGAAACAAAATACCTTTGAAATTACAGGAATTAATATTTTAGTTTTAGAATAAACGTAATAAAACAAACTGATTGAAAATAGCTTTGATATTGTGATATTTCATTCTTAAACGTTTTTGCACTCTGGTAATTAATTTGGCATCTGATTCTAAAATAAAGAAATTGTAGAATTGTGTCTAGTTGGTTGGTTCTAATTAAATAGAACATTTTTATTATATATCTTAAATGGTGTGTTTGTAATTTTTCTTTTATATCTACTGTTCTTTAATATTAAAAAAGAATTGCTTTACTGCAGACTTAGATTCTGATTTCCTTTCTTCCAATTCTATCCCAGTATCGCATGAGTGACACCGCCGCTTAAAGGAGGCCAGAATGCTCTCTCTCTCTCTCTCTCTCTCTCTCTCTCTCTCTCTCTCTCTCTTTGAGAGCCACCCCATCAAAATAAATTGGGCACGAAGAAATAACCCTATACCCAATAAATTTACCATCATAAAATGAGTTAAATTTACCATTTTAACAATATTTTCCTGAAAATTGGTGGATTTTTTCTTGAAATACGAAAAAAGAAACGTGGTTATAAATCCAAACGAATGAGACGGTACAAAAAAAAATTTTCAAGATGCGTGTCATTGGCTTAACGCCGCAAATATGCAGTCTGAGAGAAACTAAAACAGAATAGATCCTTCCAAAATGAGGTATTTGCATGAATATTATTATTACTCAATGTAATCCAGCCCAAAGTTTCGCTTTATGAAAAGAAAACTACCCGTTCAGTAGGTTACGTAGTGTGTGGCAGAGCAGAATCGGGGGTGGGGTGGTGGGCGTTCTAGGGTTCCGGACACCACCACCCCCGTGCAAAACATAAGTACACACACAAACGTACAGTCACTTGTCACTTGAAATTTGACCATCGTTTTACTCTTGCACACGTTGATTGGGTATTATGCACATCTTAATTAAATGGACACAGATTTTGCTTTGGTGCCTTTCGAGAAACACATTATCATCGTGCTCAGTAACTATAATATTTATTGCCTGCACCACCAGTCAAAACCGAGCATAGTAAATAAAGCGCCTAAAACAGGAAAAATTAAAAATTAAATAAAATTAAAAGAATAGGAACATATGTACAAAATTTAAGTGAATCTCTCTAGCAAAGGATGAGGGGCGGGGGACCGAGTGGTTTAAAGCGCTCGCCTTTACCGATCACTGCCATCTCAACTCTGTCCGCGTTGGTTCGTGTCTCGGACTCGGCTGATTTGGGTATGTGAGGAATCTTGCTAATAGCTTCCCGTGGGTCGGTGGTTCTTACCGGGGTTTTCCGGATTTTTCCTCCTTCTATAGCCTATCATGCGCTGAAAAATGGCGTTAAACGCAGAACAACAACATCAACAACTAGCAATGGGATAAAACCGAAGATACGAATGATGATGCTATTCATATGATAATGCAGGGGGTCAAATGAGAACAGGTACATATTAAAGACCGTTCGTGCATACCAGGTGAATCCTTTTTCATATAATTGTACCCCAAAGGAAATGCTAATGTGAAATTCGCGTTAGCTTCATTACGTTATTTTAACCTTAAATACACATACAATTGTGTATTACCCAAATTAAGTACACAATTGGCTTATAAAACATTATGTCCCTTCAGCAGCAAGCAAACTAAAAAATGTGAAATAAAGATTTAAAAAGAAGCTTAAATGCAAATATAATATAAACAGGAAACTTATTTGCTTGCTGAAAAGTTGGGTCGAGGTTTTTTACAACATAGATCATGATTTGCCGTCGCATAATAAGCCAGTAGATCAGAGTCTGTGTTGTTTGTTCTATTGATTATTCCAAACAAACTGCATGCAACCAGATCTGCAAGCGCATTATGTGATGGAAAATCTGGGCTTGTGCAGTTTGTAGTTGGGCTCTACATATAAGCAAGTACATAAGGTAACTTCTTGTGCAGATATGTAAGTGTACCAAATTTCATTTGCCTAGATCATATTATAAACAAATTGTGCTCATCAGATTTACACTAAACCTTCTCGGCTCGTTGACACATGCATATGAAAATGCTTACATGATCTCATGAACCCATATTGACAACAAAAAAGATACAAAAAGAGGCGTACTCTCCCTTCCCCGCAAAATCACCTAAAGATCACATTCTCCCCCACCCACCCCCCACCCCCCGCTTTTGTGACGTCTGTAACTGAATGTACCCTACTGTGCAGGTGTCAACAGCTAAGTTATACAACGGAGAGATTGGTTGCATACCTTTATGAATGTACCCTACTGTGCAGGTGTCAATAGCTAGGCTATACAACGGAGAGATTGGTTGCATACCTTTATGCTACTCGCATGTACTGAGACTGAATTTTATGTTATAATTATGGAAACTATACACTAGCTATAGCAGGCAGCTATCAAAAATGCCCGAAAGATGAACTGAACTAATCCAAAGTATACTAATTTTAACCGTTATTTAAATAGGTAAAATGAACTTTGCCACAGTTAATAATACCAGTTCTAAACGTGCAATAAATGATATATATTTATTAAATAAAATTAATAAACTAATAACATAAAATAATCGGTTCTTTTTTCCCAATTTACCTTTGAAGTCCAGGAAGTGAAAATGACCAAGTGTAGTTAGCAGTCTTTAAATAGTGCAAAACTGAAGGCACTTTGTCTCCATGGTAAAGGAAGCAACATTATAAGATACATGCTACATTACATGCAAAAAATAGATTGACACATGCAATTCTAGCTATGACAACCGTATTTAAATGGAACAAACATCCACAATACCTTTGCAATCTTATAAACAGCTAATACATACCTGTTATTTATGGAAAGCCACAGGAGCAGCAGAGAGGGTGAACAGACCATTTTGCCTGCGACCTTATTTATGAAAAATAAGGGTTCCTACGAAACTGAAAATTAAGGTCAATAACGCTAAACCAAAGCCTCTAACTAAACACATTTTCATACGGGGAAAAACAGACCGCGTTAACAAAATCTTGTGGGTTAGATCGTCGCTGTTACTCGTTCGTTGACGTGTATTTTTTCCAACGCGTTGCGACTCTTTTACGTTTAGGTCACGTACGCATGGTCTCACCCTCTCTGCTGCTGTAATTAAATTATTATTTCTGAATAAATATTATTTCTGAATATATGAATATATTTCTGAAATCTGAAGAAATAAATATTTGCAAAAGATAATCACATCACAACCCCATGTGAACCCCTAGGTTGCCAAACGACATCCTAGCAGGTTCAGGGGCATTCGAAATAATCCCCATGTGAACCCCTAAATTGCCAAACGACATTCTAGAAGGTCCAGAGGATATTCGAAATTAGACGAAACACAATCCCCATGTGAACCCCTAGGTTGCCAAATGACATCCTAGAAGGTTCAGAGGATACATATAAACTTAATTCTAACTGATCTCTAGAGACAGTACAACATGTAATCTTAATTCTAACTTACCTCTAGGGACAGTATAACATGTAATCTTAATTCTAACTTATCTCTAGGGACTTAACTAACTTATCGCTAGGGACAGCACAAACACATAAACTTATCTCTAAGGGTCAGCACAAACACAAACGGGGGCTGACTTATCTCTATGGACAGCACAAACGCATAAACTTATCTCTAAGGGACAGCACAAATACAAACAGGGGCCTTTTCTACGTTCAACAGATTTTGCACACTCTCCCCCATAATCAACCCCGGGAAGTGCAAAAGTGCACCCACCAAGTGGTGAAATGGTGGGAGAGTGTGGGTTTTTTTTCTGTTGAAGTTCGAGGGTTTGGCACAGGGCCCCCAATTATTAGAAAAAATGGCATCGGATTCCCACCCCCGATAATATGTCCGGTACTGGGAATCGAACCACGAGCCTCGAGTATGAGAGCCAGAAGCGTTACCACTGGACCATGAGCTCCAGTTACAAATATTCGTTTCCAAAATAATCATATAGTTACCTAGCAGGAAATTCCTATGCGTGATTAGTATTTACCCAACGGATTCTGAATAAAATATAAAATAAATAGCGAAATTCACAACAATCTTACACGCATAAATCAATACTAATGTAGTTTACAATCTGTTCCAGGCGATACTCAGTTATATATATGTGCTGTTCATTCACACAGAGATATTCACTGTGTCCGGCTGAGAGTTATATCAATGGAGTAAGTACTTTTTTCATAGGTATTTTCTCTAAACACAGATACAATTACTGATTCTACATGTTGTATAACTGCGGTGTGTGCATGCAGACGATCTGAGGAAGCTATGTATATGTCTGCTGTTCATTTGCGCAGTTAAGATATAGGTTACGCTATGTCCTTGACAATGTCAAGGGGGAAAATAACTGCTTAATTACTCTATCGTTTACCTGACAGAGATATTTCCTCCTCTGAACGCATCAAGGACCAAAACTTTTGTCGATATCTATACGATATCTCGACCTAGGATCATGTAAATTTAATGTGATAAATCCGTGTGGGGTAACTTGTGCTTTTGAAAAGAAATTTTTAAATTGAATCATGTCCATATCCCCTGAACACCAAGTTTGATGAATATTTCGCACCGTATGTGTATCGCCTCCATTAAACACAACTAAAATATTACAGTTATCTCTGATCACTTTTGGTATTTGTTTATACCGCTGGGTAACATAAATCACGTCTGTGTTTTTATGTCTGCCTCTGGAAAATATCCGGGCAGGATTTATTTGTTTGTCTAGCATCACATCATCGTATACCACAAGATTGTTAATAAATCCGTCAAGGTCGCCTATGGATGGGGCTTCATCAATATCGGTAATAAAATCAATAATATTGTCGCCGTTTTCATTAAATGACTTTGCATTTTCATTAAAATCTTTAAGTACTTCATAGCATCGCTGATCATCCACGGATGGAGCTACTAAATATAGTTTATGCTTGACTGGCTCTTGTTTTCGTGTCGCTGAAAAGTCAATTATATCCATATGATAAATAATATGAATCTATATTGTGTTCGATGCAAGGCACCCAACCCCACCGTTGGATTAACAACAACAGTAACAAAAAATAAAAGGCATGCACTGACAGGTAAGTGTGAAACGTGTGGCACAAAAATAAAATGCAAATATATTTCGTCTAGCACAAAGACAGGCGGTGATATTGCCGCGTCGTTGGGAAAATTACCAGGGGCTCCGTGGGCAAAGTATCCCGGAGAAAAACATTTACCAGGATACAATTATTGTGGTCCTGGGACTCGACTTGATATCCGACTCGATAACCAAAACCAACTAAAACCCTGGAGAGTATCCAATAAATACGATTGAACAGGCGTGTCATGTTCATGATGTTGCGTATCGAAACAAGGATTTACAACAACGGCATCTCGCAGATGTGAAGTTGATTCATGCGTTAAATTATATACCTGATAAATCTCTCAGAGAAAAACTTGCTAGTTTTCTAGTGAAATCTGCTATGAAGGGCAAACTAATGCTAGGGGCTGGTAATTAATCAACTGATTATTATCATAATAACTGAATCGGTTTACTATAGCCCAAGAGGATACTGGAGAAGTAAAGCAGCAATTGGTAAACTTGCTGAAGCAGCAAACGTCTCACGTGCTGTTGCTGTTGCTGCAGCGTGGTTAGCACGACAGGCAATATGGCAAATCTATCTACGTCCACCTAAAAAAATTTAGCACGCCTATTTTGATGTCAGCGTTCCCAATGAAGTTCATCAAGCAGATATTTTGTTTTTACCACACGATACTATTAAAACACGTGGACGTCATCGATCAGCCAGCGGATCGCGCACATACAAATACGCGTTGACTGTCGTTGACGTTACAAGTAGATCTAAGGAAGCAGAGCCACTGTCAACAAAAACAGCATCTGAAGTTGCATCGGCGTTTGAACGAATTTATCAACGAGGATCCGGACAACAAGGTGGTCTACGATGGCCACAACTATTACAGGTTGATCCTGGCAAAGAATTTCTTGGTACAGTATCATCGCTGATGAAACAACATAATGTTAAAATCAGACGAGGACACACAGCAATTCATCGTGATCAGGCAATAGTCGAACGATCTAATCGAACACTTGCTGAGCGGTTATTTGGATACCAGTATGCCAAGGAAATAATTCAGGCAGATACGAGATCTCGCGAATGGGTTGCAAGATTACCAAATGTGATAGCTGCCTTAAATAATGAAATTACTCGTGCAACTTCTATGAAACCTATTAATGCAATTACAAAGAAACATATACCCCGTAACGATGGCAACGGACAACGACGTGACTTATCAAAACAGCCAGTGTTAGGTAATGTGACTGTAAGATATTTATATGAACCCGGTGAACTTAAAGGGGGTAAAAAAAAGAGCAACTCGTCCTATCTGGAGTGTGACTACACTTAAAATTTCTAGCTTGATTAGATCCACGGGTAGACCTGCAATCTACAGACTAGATTCAACTGCTCCTCAGCGTGGATTTGTACGTGAACAATTACAAGTAATTCCTACAGATACACAATTACCACCGCGTTCACTTTTGTAAACTGGCGCCCCGACGACGATTACATTCAAGACAGGTCAGCATCACATTTTCGCGTGTGTGACTAATACTACTATTAATTCTGTCTACGGTGAACTGTCTTGGATTATTATTCGAATATTCCCACAGCATATTACAGTTACAACTTGCACAATGATTATTCTATCGTTGTTTAGAGTTATAATAAATTCAACATCGATATCAAAGTAGCGATTATTTTTTTTTGTCACATTGTTTATACCCAGATAGTTTTTTTCTTATTACGCCGTCGCTAGCAGTTTGATTATTATTTTCTGTAAAATTCATAATAACCCTGTGCAGTTGAGATATTCTTCTAACTCGAGACACTGCAAGATAAACTAAATTTGACCATTCGATTCTATCATCTACAATCCAAATATTTGTATCAGTAACAGTTAGTCCTTGTGACGAATGAATCGTTATAGCGTATCCTAGCTTCCACGGAGTTTTGTCCATGCTCAACGCGCTCTCAACAACATCAACAACAAGCAAAACAATATTATTTAACACAAGATTTTGTTTTTCATTTGTTCCTGGAAATTCAACATCAACATTTTGTCGTCGAGTATCTGCTGGGCGATAACACAATGGTACAGGTAGATTTGAAAATTTTTCTTTATGAAACAAAAATAATTTCTCTTGCAATTCATCATGAACTATCTTTCTACTTGCAACTATTAAATCATTTGGTCTCCATAAATTCCAAACATCATTCACAGGAGTTTCCGGAATTATTTCACGCATTATATCGCATTATATTTTATCTGGTTGTAGTCTGATTAATCTTTTAAATTCTCTCAGGGGTTCATCAATAGCTCTATGATCGTCAGTTGTCTCCTTATAGTAATCCACAAACGTTTTTAACCATTGGTGTGGAGACTGTCCAACAAAGGGTGGTACTTGACCATGATCGCCACACATTATCACAGCAGTAGGTTTCGTCAATAACCAATCAAGTAACATTTTTAATGTATCCAACGAAACTGTACAAATTTCATCCCAGATAATAAGTTTGGGAATGTATTTCTCACCCATCCGCGATGGTGTCCATTCATCTCCATACCATCTAAAGAAATTATGATACGTCTGTGATTTTACTCGTTCATTCATTTCTCTGGCGAGCCTGTGTGTGGGTGTTAAACCAATCATATCTGAACTTCTAAATAATTCAACGTGTTGTTTTTCCAGAACCTCCAGACCCATTGAGATAAACAGTTTTATGTCTGGCCACAGGATCAAACACAGATGGTGCTGATGATTTTAATATTTGACTGTCATTGCTGTAATATGTCTCCGCGATTTCAACGTCTTCAGATTCGGAATAGTCAAGGATATTTTCCTGTTTTATTCTCCATGATCCCCATTCACCATTACCGAGTAGCGGTTTTAGCAAATCTGTATACGCGCTATTTATATAGAATGAATCCGTGGCAACTCTGACCGCCTAACGAGGGAATCTGTTTATCATCAATAATAAATTTATGGAAACGTAAGCGAGCATAGAAGATCTTAAATGAGTAAACTGCGGTGACTCTCCATCAATATAACTCACGATTGTACCTAATTTAGACCCGTCTGATAAACAAGCATTGTGTTGTTTTTTTTTTCCGCTGTATCAGCAATTGTAAAATCTATTTCGGCATCATCCATAATTAATCTTGTGCACGCTCGTTTATGATCATATGATCCTCCTTGAGTAAACTTACCAATTATTTTCCTACCAAGATCTTTTGCAACTTTCTCATTATTTCTTTTCTGAATTTAGACATATTACTGATAATTTTATTTATTTCTTCTTCAGCAAGGTAGGAAATTCGTTCCTGACATCGCTTTCTGCATCAAACTTATCTGGTTCTGGTAACCAAACTTGTTTCTGCGGACGATACGATATAATGGCTTCGTTCACGCGTAACGACAATAGCTTCCCAGTATCAAGCATATATCGTAATAGTACTATTGGAGCCCACTATTTTTCCGAGAAATGTCTTCCAAACCACGCATAAACAATCGGATGCAGATCCACTTAAGTCAAAATTTGGTAAGAGTCTGTTTATCGCAACTCTGGTCATCTCGTTCATGGGATGTCCAAATCGCTTAAAGTATTCAGAACATTCTCCGTATCCAAGAAAACTTCCAGGATAACTCGCCGCCATATCAACCGATATAACGTCGCTATAATCGTATTTAGTATTCCATAATCCACCGTGTCCGTATTCGATACAACTGTGCTTGATGTCTTCAAGAAATTCCAATCGTGTCGGTTTCCATGAATGTTTCTCCTGAGCAGCGTTGGCAGCAACCGATGGAACGGTGAAACAATTATTTAGTAATTGTTCGATAACATCATTATCGTTCGTGTATTTCAACGCGCGATTTTTCATTTCCTCGTGGAGAAATTCTGCACGATAAATGTCACCGCTAGGCCTTACAAACTGATCGTAGTTTACGGACTCTGAACTCTGAAAAAACCACACGGATACAGGTCACTCTTACTAGTATCGTTGATAGCGTCGAATATATAATCGCTATAAAATTCAACAGTTCTGTCTCATGGAAATATTGTTACCGCGGACGTCCATGCGTGTGCGTTGTGATCAATGATAGTTATAGGAGCTCCTCTTGATGTAAATTTTGACGCATACAAAATCTCTCCGGTTAGTGTCTTCACTGTTATTGGAAAATTTAATTTCTTTTCTAGTTTAGCGACGTCGCTGATAAACGCTCCGGTATCTTTAATTGTTTCTGCCCACGCAATTATTTTTTTACGTCTTAGATCTGTTAAACTATTTCCGCTTACCGCTTTTGAGAAATGTTCTATAACTCGCTCAGCTACGCAATTTAGTCCCCGTGACTCAGTCGACAACGAAGTTGTTGAGGATAATTTCATTGGTTTGAGATCAGCAATGCTAGGTTTATCATTTAGCGGATATATCGCATAAACAACTGCATTTACAGGATACTCTCGTTGATAATAATGTTTATCAATACCAGTCCGTGTTCCTGGTTTGGATTTTTTATTTAATATAACAGTATTATTTCCAGTATGAAACCGTACAGGGTCACGTCTATCACGGATAATCCAAGTGTCGTCTTTTGTCTGCACAATAAATTTTATTCTAATAATATATCGCTGATTGTCGAGATAGTTGATAATATTTCTTCCTCGTTCGTCATTCATTCTGACATCGACAGTATCAATAATTCTGAATGTTGACCAAGTATGAGCCGCACCATCGTTGCGAAATTCGTTTTTAGCTTCACGGATACGAACAGTTATATCGCTATTTATCAAAGCTAGATCTTGCATCGAAAAATTAAATTTAGATTTTGGTAGTTTGTCATGATCGAATCTTACTCTGGAAGGTTCATTTGCGGATAATCTCTCAAATTCCTCCATGCTATAATTAAGACAAATATATGTATAATTAAACTTTAATTATACGTATAATGATACAAGCAAATAACAAATGCAAGTGGTTAATGATAGGATTTTCTCTTCCTTGTAATAAATCATGCGTAAATGAATTCTGTAGTTACCATATGCAACGTTTTCGCAAAGGGAGTCTAGGACTGAAACCGTGTTTACGATGTGGTATTGGCGTCAGAGGAGAAACACGGTTATGTGTGCAGTATGGTGGTAAAAGATACAGACAGCTGAAACGATATTATGATAAGAAATATAATAATGAATCCCCCATAACAACTACCGAAGACTATTTCGCTAAAGTTTCAAAATATTTATTCAAATAATATTACTATATAAATGGAGCAAAATGAATTTGTGAAACATCCAATAATTAAAAATTATGAAGCATCCAGAGAAGGTATCATCAGGCACTGTCAACGGAAAAAACCAGTCGGTGCTGACAATGTATTGGTTATCTCAGTTTTCGTGTTGGAAAAGAAAAGTATTACTCCCATAGGTTCGTGTTCTAGTGTTTTCATGGGGTCATCAAAGACGGATTTGTGATCACATTAATTCAAACCCGAAAGATAATTCTTTAAATAATTTGCGTGTTATTACACAAAGTCAGAATTTTATATCAGGTAATACTGGCATTAATTCTAAGACTCCTAGGTCGGTTATATCTACAAATACAGAGACAGATGAAGAAATAATTTTCCCATCGATGAATGCTGCTGCCAAATATTTTGACATTTGCATGCCTTCAGTACGTTTTGTTGCAAATTATTTAAGAAGATCGGCATTTTCGAAGAAATTCAAACAGAAGATCAAATTTTGGTATACATAACTCCGTCAAGCAAACGCTAGTTAACCTGATTTCCCGTAGTTGTTCCAAAACGTTATGGTTTATATTTTTATTCAGAAATATTTTTATTTAAATAAATATTTATCATATAATGAATCATGAAAATATTAATGCTATTATTGTTGCTATTAAGCAATTACAACAAGACGGTATAAAAATATCTGATGAACTTGATCCTGAAAAAAATTATGAGTGATTTTGAATCATTACAATCTCGGAAAATAGAATTAGAAAATAGGTATACGCTGCCCTCCGATTGTAGATTCATAAAGTTGATCCAACAGGCGATGTTACAATCACTGGCAGCATTTACAGACACACAGGTGAAATTATTTGTTCCTCTTTCACGTTCAATCGAAAAGGTTAGGTCAGAGTTATCTCACGAATACGAAACAAAAAGACTTGTACACGCTCGTGTAAAACAGTTGAGAGATATTATGTCGATGACGGAGTCATTGGCGAAAGATAACGACGAGTGTGACTCCGTTCATAATAGTGAAAGTGACTGTAGTGACAACGAAACCAATAGTGTCACCTGTAACGTGGCGCCAGCTAACAAGAGGAATAATTCATTTCTGATCCACGTCAATCACCGGGGTAAAAAACAACCATATTTTGTCCTTGACAACGCCCTTGACAACGTCAAGGGGACATCTTTTTTTTTGCTTGGTATTTTCTACGACGACGCTCTATGATCTTACGTACAGATTTATACTTAGTGTTTCTGACCTAAGATCGAGCAAGTGGCCAGTCTGGTCAGTAAGTTTGAAATGTATCTGCAATAGGAGTGGATTATGACATTTTAGATAAACAACGTTGATTGGTTCTGATACAATCAAATCGCATGGGGATACTTGAGGTGTAAATGAATACAGAATGTATCCTTGTTGGGCCTGATTGGATGTGTCAGCGTCAGCTTGATAACTGCCGTCGATGACGTCGCACACTAGATTGACAGCGATCGTTGATGTAATATTAACAATACCCGGCGAAACATGACGACCACCCGAGTACGGATCGTTGTTGTATCGGAGAATACTTGATGGTGGACCTATTTTTCTCCATGATTTAAGGATCTTGGGAAAATAATTGTCAATAACATCAGTAAGTCTCTTTTTTAATCCGTATGTATCGAGTTCTGGTATCATAAATGTTGGTAATTTTTCTCTGGTTATTTTATAATGATCAAGAAAAACGTCTATTATTGCTGCTTCGCTCTTAATCACTTTTAAGATAATGGATCGATTAATAATATTCAGATCTGATCTAACTTTATTTAAATGTAGTATTGTTTCAATGATCTATTGTTTTGTATCTTCGCTGTAGATTTGTGATAATGATAAAAAGAGATTCTTTAAATCAGTACTTTTATCATTATATTCAAGATCAATCAGAGTAACAAATCTGTCAACCGGTGCTTTATAAAAAATATCTTTTTTTATTGGTTTCAATACCACATTATTTATTGCATCAGGATATTTAGGAAGTTTTGTTCCATCGCTATCAATATCAAATGATGGATGTTCAGGTCTTAACCAAGAAAGAAGAGGATCATAAGAATGTTTACTGTAATATTCTGGAAATTTTATAAATTTTTTTCCGTTGTAAAGAATTCTTCTATGCGTGGTTCTGGTGAACCTTGATATTGAGGTTTAACTTCGGGCCAGCCAAGCACAGTTCCGATCGAAGACTGATAAATGTCATCGGCGTAATCCGGCGACAATATTTCAGTGGCAGATGACAGCGTTGGTTCGTGAACAGTAATGGCTATCTTTGATTCTTTTCCTGTGATGGATTTAATTCTGCATTGGAATTCTTCATTGATCTGTTCTATTTGATAACTGCCCGTTGGAATACTGACTACTTGCCAATCAGGAGTTCCATCGGGTTTGTTTTTATTTGCAAATACTAATGAATTATTCGGTTGTAGTCCACCGAATGATTTTGACCTAATATTTGGCCAACTATAATAAACTCGTAATTGCGCTAACGCTATTTAGCTTGCTGGTATTGCAGTTGGAAAATTAATACTGAATTCAGGATTAGTTGAACTCGCTGATATCATTGTGGTTCTTACCGGAGCAGTATTAGTGACGATTTGCTGTAGTAATTCCTGTGATGTCATTATTATACTATTATTATTCTAAATCCCTGATTTTTTTCAGCAGTGATTACATTACGGTCGTCAAATACTTCATTGTAGATCTTTATTATAATATTGAATTCTCCATCGGATATTATTCCATCGTTGAGCGACGAAGAAATCATCGACGATAATTTGGAATATGCTACAGTTACAGTTTGTAATTTCATCGTGTACTTGTTCAATTTTTCATTTGTGCACGTATTTATCTTCTTTGCAATAATATTAAAAATATCCGCGATATTTGTTGCGGATGAAACGATAATCGTTACAACGATCGGCGTTGTCATCGTCAACGTTGATAATACTACGCCGGTTCCAGCAACAATCGCGGAAACCGAATAAACGATGATATCAACGACAACCGCAAGTCTACGATATTTCTCTATTTTTGCTGTATAATCATCAATGATGGTTTTTAGATTATTCTGCCATGTTGTTACTTGATCGTATCTGTATCGCTGAACATCGATCATTATACTGTATTAAGTAATTAATTGAGGTGTTTCAGCTACAAATTCCAGACACCACCAGTACGACGCTGTGGTTATTTTTTTATCGGATGGCTCCAACATAAAAGTTTCTTGGGTATCTTTATTTAATACAATTGATACAGTTCCAGAAAAATTATCGGTTGAATGACGCCATAGATATATGGTAAATATCTTAAATTTTGCAGAACTAAATACGGACAACCTGTACACGCCAGTGAGCTCCGCGGTATGTTTGATAGTGTTATTTTGCGGTGTCCATGTTGATGATCATGATGATACTGTGTATACTATATTGTTGATCTGCGCGTGAGGAATTTTAATCAGATTAGTTTTTGAAACGATATTAGGGATTCCATTGACAATATCGTTGAGTTTCATGTTAACGTCGGCGAGTTTAATATCAACGATTGGTGGACTTCCAAAAACTTCATTAGTGGTTTTGTTTACGTTTCTGCGAAAATTCATAAACAGTTGTATATGATTAAAAAATTCTTTTCTAAATGCGGTCATTCCATCATTGATCGTCGACAACGAAGTTGTCACCAGAATATTGTTATTGTCGACATATTTTTTTGTTGCAGCGTCGAGATTATCTGTTGGTTCTCCAACGTTGGTAATTTTATTGTTGTTTATGTTACTGACGCCGTTCATTACATCACCGATTTTTGACACTCGTTCACTTATGCTAGCTCGGATCGACGACGGAGTAACAACACTAGGAACAAGTTTACCCTCTTTATCATATACAACAATAAGACCTCGCGATAATCGATTACGAACAATAACATCGTTGATTGAAATATTACTCGTCTTCAATTTTCCTTCACGGTTTTGAATTACAACAAGTTCGTTTGGATCAATGTTGGCAAGATTGAGCAGGTCAGATAATTCATCATTGATCTGCTTTGTTACTCGATTGAGTAAATCTTCACTTGAAGCTTGTTGTTTTATTTTAGTTGATCTTCCGTAAATATCTACCATTATATGATTAGCGATTATTTAAAACAGAACTCGTGTATTCGTGTACAACCTTATGGGGTGGTTTCGCTGATCTTGATACAGCATCAAGTACTGCTAGTGCTTCACGGCCACATATTGGTGGATCCGTTAATGTTTGCGTTGGTAACGTTGAATACCAGATTGGAATGTTGCCACCGACAGAGTCGGCTGTGACATACTTTGAAAATTCTTTTGGTGGTGCCAATCCATACGAATCGAAATAAACAATACCACGTGGAACGATCGCGTGCGCAACCCAATGAGTACCTGGACCAGAGCTTTAATCGAGATTAATAATACCAGTTTCAATCAGATTTGGATTTTTCGGAAATTGATCACGCATAAAAACACCTCTGAAATTCTTTATATTTAGTTGCTTAGCAGCATCGAGTAAATCAAAATTAGACATCGGGAAAATCAACGAGTCCCTGGAATTCTTAATCCTTTTCCGTATCGAGTCCCTGGAAGTCTCAGACCGTGACCTCTTCGTTACGTTTTTTTCTAATCCTTGTCCAGTTGCTTTCTTCAGCGCCATTCCAGCAGCTGTCCCAACTGCACCTAACGCAGCAGCTTTTGCAACAGCTGGAGCGGCATCAGCTATTAACGCTGGGATAGCTGAAAGAAGTGGAAATATACCACCAGTCTTAACGATGTCGCTGATAGCACCCGCAGAAAGATTTACTCGTATACCTTTCTTTGATTGCTTAGCGTCATTGAATGCTTGAACTGGCGTTCTGTTAGAGATAGTTTATTTTGGCCACCTGCGATTTGTTCTTGTTTTAATGATATTTTTGTTCCACATCGCTTCGCTGATGCTGACTGAAGTCTTTTAATCTGACTAGGAGTCAGACTGACACTAACGTGATGATATGACATTTATGATATATTTCTGACTTCTAAATTAACGCTTGCATATTTTCTACTGGAGCATCAACGACTCTCATGCGACTACCAACACCTTCAAGTAGCATTGTTTTATCGCGGAGTATAACGGCGATTGCTCTGTAATTAGCAATAGGTCCTCGCGTCACACGAGCTCGAAAGTGTATATCAACAACAGATTGCCTGAACAAATCCAAATGTTCCAGTGTAAAGTAATAGATCGGATACAGCATTGTAAAATCCCGCTGAGATATTTGTAAACCAGTATCAACATTTTGATCACGCCCCATGAACGTAATCAGACGATGATACGCACGTGCAACGCTGTTTTGTTCAACATTTAGCAAAATATCCTCGGCTGGTTCTTGATGTCCATTTATTCTTAATGAAACTTCAGTAACGCCGAGTTTGTCAAATATCATTATACTTCGTATTTGTGAGTTTACTCGCGTAACATCTTGAAAAGCTATAAATATATGTCGCGGTGCAGAGACACCTTGCTCTGATGCTATTTGCCATGTGAATAAACCATTAATATTACTCTGGATAGAATCCGTGGTCATTGTTAACCATGAAAGTGTTGATTTACCGCCGCTGTCCATGAAAGAAAGTAACCTTTGTTCTTCGATTAACGACGGTGTCATTGTTGGCATCCTCAATGAAAGTTTTGTCAGTGTAACTTTGCCATGAAGTGCCGCAGTTGCAGCCGGGTTAGCTCCTTCAGCGTGCCATATTGCATCATCGTCGGTATTTTTTCGTACGAGAACAATTGTGTGCTTGGCTCCAAAAATAACTTTTCTAACACACCTACAAAATCCAAAGATGTGTCACAGTGGAATCGTACATGAAAATCTTTCATCGTTGCCCAGCATTGCTCGACGTGTTGCGAATCCCAAGTTAAAATTTTCATTCATTGATGCAACTGCGTCACCAGCGGCATTTAATGTTACATTACTGTTTTCTGGATGATCAGTTATGTCTTTGGCAAACATCATTGATGAAGCAGCTGATCTTGAGTAATCATCGCTGTATCTTGCAAGACCAAGTATCGTTGTTGCAACGTCGATGTCGTTATGACAAACCTCAATCTCTCGTCCATCAATCATATATGCGGCACTTTTGAATAATGCCATAATACCATTATTGACAAAACCAACTCGATCACCAATTCCGTAATCTGTACCATCTAGTTTTAAAAGTCTATCTTCGACTTCAATAAATGCCTCAGCGGGTAAGAAATATTTGCTTGTATCCTGAACTTGTAATTCGATTCTTCCACGTACGTCGGGTACACGTGCGTCATAAGAATAATGCTGATAATCACGCACAGAATCATCCTTGAGAACTGGCGCATCTATGTCAAATGCGGAATTAGGCGTGCGTTTGAACATATTTATGTTATTGGTTATCGTTTAACACTAAAACCACTTCGGGAAGTGATGCCACTTCCAGCTATCAGACTAGCGGTTATATTTTTTTTCTTTTTCACCAGCCAATGACGCTGATCTTTGATTTTCGGCTTGATTTATTATTTTACTAACGTTTGCAGGCATCATTCCAGTGCTGGGTAATTTTACTGGTGGGGGTCGGACTATTTGTGGTCTGCGTACTAATCGTAATAATCTATCCTTGATTGCAGAAAATGATTTACTAGCAACGTCACCAGCAGCGCTAATATCTTTTTCACGAATAACGTCAATAGCTTTCATTCCTAGTTGCTTTGCAATTGATATTGCTTTTGGGGCTGTCCTCGTAAATAAACCCTGAATAACATCGCCGAGTCCATCTCCGTAAAATGTCTTGTATACAGGTAATCTTGGATTTACCACCCTGACCATAGTTGGTCCACGTTGAGCAACATGTATGATCATTTTATTATAGTAATTATATCTAACTATTTAATCACTGTGATAATCATCGGCGATTTCATCAATGAGGGACCGATACACGTTAATATCCATGATACCGTCTGTAAATAATCGCTGACAAATAGCAGCTGCTTCATTAATAATTTCTGGAGAATTATTACCGGCTCGTTTTCCACCGATTAAAATTTCTAATCGTTCAACATCAGCAAGAATATTATCAAGACATGGAGTAATAAGACCACTTCCCCTGGTACCCGTACCAAGACCACTTCCAGATGTTTCTTCTTCCTCAATACGAGGTGGGCCGAAAGACGATTTTTCTGTCGATAATATATCTCCGGGTAATGGCACTCATTTAGCCTCTTCGACATGTCTCACAAAATCTTTAAAATCAGTTTTGTTTTGATCACTAGAAATTCTAGAGATACCACGGGACTTTCGAAATATAAAAGAAACCCAATTTTTTTTTCTGAAACACTGGCGGTGTTTGGATCTAATAATTCATCACGATGTGAATATCCTGTTGCGTCAACCGCTATAGTGTTTTCTCGAAGCATCTTACGACCCTTTTCGGTTAATCGAGCTGGTGGTTTTGGTTTTGGTTTTGGTTTTGATAAAACAAGATCCCTTGCATGACCGACCTCCTCACTAACTTTGTCAACGCTATCAAATACTTGCTGTATTTCTTTCTGCAATTGTGGTTGAGCCGCTGCTATTTCTCCCGGAAGTTCTTGCAAAATCTTTTTTGTTTTCTTAGTTCGCTCTGCTATTTTTCCAGTTGCTTCAGCGGTTTTCTCCAGTGCAGGTAAAAAACCTTTAGTAATCTTTGTAATAGGTTTAAATAATTCTTCTGAGATTCTGCAGATTCTTTTTGTGTTTGTTGACGCGTTTGTAATTGTTGTCTAACAGAATCACGGACAGGTAGATATTTCTTAATTGCCTCTAATCGCTCTTGAGCTAATCTAGCTGAGTGAGCTTCACCAATCATTATTGATAAAATAATTATTTAATTACAGCAGCAGAGAGGGTGAGACCAGGCGTGCGTGACGTAGACGTAAAAGCTTCGCAACGCGTTGGAAAAAATACACGTCAACGAACGAGTAACAGCGACGAGCTAACCCACAAGATTTCGTTAATGCGGTCTGTTTTCCCCCATAAGAAAATGTGTTTAGTTAGAGGCTTTGGTATAGCGTTATTGACCTTATTTTTCAGTTTCGTAGGAACCCTTATTTTTCATAAATAAGGTCGCAGGCAAAATGGTCTGTTCACCCTCTCTGCTGCTCCTGTGGCTTTCCATAAATAACAGGTATGTATTAACTGTTTATAAGATTGCAAAGGCATTGTGGATGTTTGTTCCATTTAAATACGGTTGTCATGGCTAGAATTGCTTGTGTCAATCTATTTTTTGCATGTAATGTAGCATGTATCTTATAATGTTGCTTCCTTTACCATGGAGACGAAGTGCCTTCAGTTTTGCGCTATTTAAAGACTGCTAACTACACTTGGTCATTTTCACTTCCTGGACTTCAAAGGTAAATTGGGAAAAAAGAACCGATTATTTTATGTTATTAGTTTATTAATTTTATTTAATAAATATATATCATTTATTGCACGTTTAGAACTGGTATTATTAACTGTGGCAAAGTTCATTTTACCTACTTAAATAACGGCTAAAATTAGTATACTTTGGATTAGTTCAGTTCATCTTTCGGGCATTTTTGATAGCTGCCTGCTATAGCTAGTGTATAGTTTCCATAATTATAACCTGAAATTCAGTCTCAGTACATGCGAGTAGCATAAAGGTATGCAACCAATCTCTCCGTTGTGTAGCCTAGCTATTGACACCTGCACAGTAGGGTACATTCATAAAGGTATGCAACCAATCTCTCCGTTGTATAACTTAGCTGTTGACACCTGCACAGTAGGGTACATTCAGTTACAGACGTCACAAAAGCGGGGGGGGGGGGCGGGGAAGGGGCGCTTTTGGGATATGTCATCTTTATATACAATAGAGTACGTTCAGTTACAGCCTTTATATAACGGGGGGGGGTCTGGTGATATGTCATCTTAAAGTAATTTTGCGATAAGGGGGGAGGGCTAAGACTCTGTTAAGTATCGCTTTGTGGCCAGATTTGGGTTAATGAGATCATGTAAGCATTTTTATATGCATGTGTCAACGAGCCAAGAAAGTTTAGAGCAAACTTCATCAGCACAATTTGTTTATAATGTTATCTAGGCAAATGAAATTTGGTACACCTATATATCTGCACTAGAAGTTACGCTCTGTGCTTGCTTATAAGTCGAGTCCAACTGCAAACTGCACAGACCCAGATTTTCCATCGCATAATGCGCCGGCAGATCTAGTGCAAACAGTTTGTTTGGAATAATCAATAGAACAAACAACATAGACCCTGATCTGTCGGATTATTATGCGACGGCAAATCATGATATATGTTGTAAAAACCTCGACCGACTTATCAGCTAGTAGGACGGTACCTGTTTATATTACATTTCAATTAAGCTTCTTTTGTAATCGTTATTCTTTATTTTACATTGTTGTATTTTGCTTGCTGCAGAAGGGACCTAGTGTTTTATATCCCAATTGTGTGCTTAACTAGGGTAATACACAACTGGACGTGTATTTAAGGTTAAAATAACGTAATGAAGCTAACGCGAATTTCACATTAACGTTTCCTTTTGGGTACAATTATATGAAAAGGGATTCACCTGATATACACGAACTGTCTTTAATATGTACCTGTTCTCAGTTGACCTCCTGCATTTTCCTATTTATAGCATCATCATTCGTATCTTCGGTTTAATCCCATTGCTAGATGTTTGCTGGTGGAGCAGCAGAGAGGGTGGACCCTACAACTTTTTCCTGACCTTATTTTACAAAAATAAAGGTTCCTACAGGGGCTGAAAAATAAGGTCAATAACGCTAAACCGAACCTCCTAACTTTTATTATTACCATATAGTTTGAAAAACGAATAATAAATCGTTTGGGTTAGCTCATTTTTGACTTTTGTTATAATGCGTTTAGTTTACTTACCGTATCACTCAATTTTTGTCGTCCACGCTCTGCTGCTATAAATTAAACAACCAGTATAAATATTATTAATAAATGGAGAATATTGGAGAACCACATTCAGCTAGATTAGCTCGAGAGCGACTACAGGCAATTAGAAAATATTTACCCGTCCGTGATTTAGTCAAGCAACAACTACAATCTCGTCAAGAGTCTCAGGTGGAATTTGCAGAAGGTTAAGAACAGTTATTTAAGCCGATTGTCGAACCAACAAAGAAAATTGTTACAGCAGCTGAGGCAACACAGAGAGCTCTTGAAACATTGCCTGTTGATATTGCTGGCCATATTCAAGCAGCTCAACCACCACCACAACCACAACCACCAAGAACCAAAACTAAGATAATTGATAAATTTACGCCTGAAGGTATTGCTGCTACCAGGAACCCAACCCAATTATTTGATATTGCCGCGTTTGGATATTATGAAAGAGAAAAATATGTAAAACCAGAATATATTAAATCATTAAGCTCTGCCAATATATAGTGACTGAGTATGTAATTAAATAACAGCTACTATAATAAAATGATCGTATATAGTAATCAACGTGGACCAACCATGGTCAGGGTAATAAACTCACTATTACCAGTATACAAAACAACCTACGGAGATGGACTAGGCGATATTGTTCAGGGTCTGTTTAGAAGGATAGCCCCAAAAGCAATACCGATTGCAAAGCAACTGGGGATGAAAGCTATTGATGTTGTTCGTGAAAAAGGTATTGGTGCTGTTGGTAATCTCGCTAGTAAAGCGTTTTCAGCGATCAAGGATAGACTAACACGATTAATACGCAGACCTGCGGTCCGACCTCAACCTGTAAAATTACCTAGCACTGAAGTAATGCCTGCAAATATTAGTAAAATAATAAATCAAGCTGCTAATCAAAAACTAGCAGAGTTAGCTGATGTACCATTATCAGAAAAAGAAAAAAATATAAACCGCTAGTCTGATAGCAGGAAGTGGTCTTACTTCTCGAAGTGGTCTTCGTTTTAGACGATAATAATTATAATAAAGATGTTCAAACGTATATCTGATCCAGCGTTTGACATGGATGCACCAGTACTCAAGGATGAGTCTGTGCGTGATTATCAATATTATTCTTATGATGCACGAATTCCAGATCAGCATGGAAGGGTTGAACTTCAGGTTCAAGATACAAGCAGATATTTTCTACCCGCTCAGGCGTTTATTGAAGTAGAGGGCGAAATTTTAAAAGCTGATAATACTCTATACGCAGTTGAAACGGGTGTTAGTTTTGTTAATAATGGTATTATGGCGTTATTTGACAGCGCCACTTATATGATTGATGGTAAAAATATTGAATCAATTCAGAAGGACGTTGATGTTGCTACAACAATATTGGGTCTAGCACGATACAGCGATGATTATTCAAGATCAGCTGGTCCATCAATGATGTTTATAAAAGATACTTCTAATTTTCCAGAGCATCAGCAATATGAACTAAGACGACCAAGAAACTTCGCCAACAACGCTGATGCTGATGTGTGGCCGGTGGTTCATGGTGCTGATCCAGATTTCAACATAGGATTTAGATCACGTCGAGCGATGTTAAAAGGTAATAGAAGAATGTTTTCATGCGCAATTCCACTGTCACATATCTTTGGATTCTGTAGAAATGTCAGAAAGGTTATTTTCGGAGCTAAACATACAGTTGTACTTGTACGAAAAGGCACTGACGATGATGCAATATGGCGACCCGCTGGTACTGATCCTGGTAAAGTAATTCTTACAAAACTTTCATTGTGGATGCCAGTGATAACTCCATCAATATCTGAAGAAGACCGGTTGCTATCTTTTATGAGTCAAGGTGGTAAATCAACGTTGTCATGGTTGACTACGACAACAGATTCTTTTCAAAGTAACATTAATGGTTTATTTACTTGGCAAATAGCTTCTCAGCAAGGTGTTTCTGCACCGCGACATATATTTATTCCATTACAAGATGCTGCACGAGTAAACTCACAAAATCTTAGTATTATGATATTTGACGATCTTGGTGTTTCTGAGACTTCATTAAGGATAAATGGACATCAAGAACCTTCTGAAGAAATATTGCTAAATTTTGAAAATAATCATGTAGCACGTGCATATCATCGTCTTATGTCGTTTATGGGGCGTGATCAGAACATTGATACTGGTTTACAAATAGCACAGCTAGATTTTACAACCTTATATCCGATTTATTACTTTTCACTAGAACATTTAGATTTAACCAGACAATCAGTCGTTGACATAATCTTTTGAGCTCGCGTAAACCGAGGAGATATTGCCAATTACAGAGCAATAGCCGTCATACTCAGCGATAAATCAATGTTACTTGAAGGTATTGGTGGACGAATGAGAGTTGTTGATGCCCCAGTAGAAAATATGTAACACGTAATTAGATCACCTTGACTTAAAATCAGGATAATAATTATAATATCATATCATCACGCTAGTGTTACCCTGACTCCTGGTCAGATTAAAAGGCTACAATCAGCATAAAAAAATAACTGTGGAATAAAAATATCGCTAAAGCGAGAACAGATGAGCGGTTCAAATAAATTATCGTTGACCGAGCGTCAATTCAGAAACTTCAATGAAGCTAAAAAATCAAATAAAGGTATAAAACTTAATCTTTCTGCGGGTGCCATCAAAGATATTGCTAAGACGGGTGGTATATTTCCACTTCTCGCAGCTATACCAGCATTAATAGCCGCTGCAGCCCCAGCTGTTGCAAAAGCAGCTGCATTAGGTGCTGTTGGAACCGCTGCTGGAATGGCATTAAAGAAAGCAACCGGACAGGGAATTTAAAAAAAGGGAAGAGGTCTAAGATTGCCAGGGACCCCATATTCTTACGGAAAGGGTCTAAGATTGCCAGGGACCCCATATTCATGGTACGGAAAGGGTCTAAGACTTCCCGGGACCCCGTATTCATGGTACAGAAAGGGTCTAAGACTTCCCGGGACAGTTTACTGATATCGCCTATGTCCAATTTTGATTTACTTAATGCTGCTAAAAAATTAAAAATAAAAAACTTCAGAGGTGTTTTTATGCGCGATCAATTACCAAAACAACCGAATAATATTGAAACTGGTATTATTGATCTCGATAAAAACTCTGGCCCAGCCACGCATTGGGTTGGATATGGAATTGATCCACGTGGAATTATTTATTTCGATTCATATGGATTAGTGCCACCTAAGGAATTTCTTCATTATGTCAGCAATAATATTGCTCCAATTTGGTATTCAACGTTACCAACACAAACACTAGCTGATCCACCAATATGTGGTCGTGAAGTACTTAATGTACTTGATGCTATATCAAAATCAACAAAACCACCTCATAAAGTCGTGCATGAATATACCACATTGTCACATTTCAACGGATACTAATAAATATAATGGTAGATATTTACGGAAGATCTCGCAAAGCTCAGAAGCAAGCTGATTTATCTAAATACGCAACTCTTGATCAACTCAGAAATGAGATTGACGATTTATTAAATATAACAAGTGTGGATCAAAATGAAGTCGTTGTTTTTCAGGATAAACAAGGACGATTAAAAACGAGTAACATACAACTGACAGATGTAATCGTACGAATTCCTACCGCAGTTGTTGATAATATCGTTATTTTCTCCGATCAGGGTAAAATACAAGATTCTGGTAAGTCAGTTAACGATTTTATCAAGCGAGCTGGTGATTCATTCAGAGGTAGCATTATTATGAATCGAAATAAAATTATAGACCTTGGAAATCCAACCGTAGATACAGACGCCGCAACAAAAAAATATGTCGATGATCAAGAATCTAAGTACGTGTTAGTTAACGGTGGTATAATGCGTGCATTTCTCAATATGAATAATAATGGTATTAACAATCTTAGAACACCAGAATCTGATTTTGACGCTGCAACGAAGAAATATGTAGACGATAGCAACATTCCTACGACAACTTCGCTAAAAACAATCAATGACGAAATGACCACACTCAATGGTACTTTTACGTTTTTAAATTTTCGTAGAAACATAAACAAACCCATAAAAGATTTTTTTGGTGATCCACCAACCATTAACATAAAACTAGCCGACGTTAACATGAAACTCAATGATATTGTTAGTGGAATACCTAATATTGTTCAAAAAACTAATCTGATTAAAATCCTTCACAATCAGATCGTCAATGTCGTGTACACAGTAGCATCAGGATTAACAACATGGTCACAGCAAAATAACACTATTAGATATACCGCGAATGTTACTGGTGTGTATAGACTGTCTATCTTTAGCTCTGCAAAGTTTAAAATTTATACTACAACATTTCCATGGCGTCATTCAACTGATGCTTTCTCTGGAGTTGTATCTATAGTGTTAAATAAAGATGCTGAAGAAATATTTTTACTGGAAGCAGATGATCGAACAATAACCGCAACGTCTTACTGGTGGTGTTTGGAATTTGTAGCTGGAACACCACAATTAGTCACTTAATATAACAATAATGGATCAACCTCAGTCTCGCATCGACGTTCAACGTTACAGATACAATCAAGTATATGAACGTCTGTCTAAACTAAAAGATTTTATTAATTATTATAACATAAAAATAAAAAAATACAAAAGGCGTATAGTTGTCATCGATGTAGTTGTTTACTCAGTTTCTGCTGTTATTGATGGAACAGGATTATTATTATCAACATTGACGATGAAAGCACCTGTTGTTATAACCATCATTGTTTCAGCATCAATGACTATTGCTGCTGTTCTCGGTATTATAGCTAAAAAGATAGATACCTGTACAAATGTTAAATTGCACGATTATATGATTAAATTACAAACAGTAACAGAGGCATGTTCTAAACTATCCTTGTATATTTCTTCATGCGTTAGTGATGGTGAAATATCCGATACTGAATTTGCGATGATGATGAAAACCTATGATGATGCGCTTAAGGTGACCGCTAATGATTTTGACGAATTAAATAATAACGATAATAATAATGACATACAGGGAATTACTTCAGCAGATCGTCAGTAATACGACTCCGTCAAAAACTACAATGGTTTCATTAAGTTCTACTAATCCTGAATTTAGCATTAACTTTTCAACCGCAATTCCTGCAAAAGAAATAGCATATGCACAATTACGGGTTTATCATAGCTGGCCTAATATTAGATCAAAACCATTTGGTGGACTACAGCCAGATAATTCATTAGTATTCGCAAATAAGAATAAACCTGATGGAACTCCTGATTGGCAAGTAGTTAGTATTCCAACTGGCAGTTATCAGATAGATCAGATTAACGATGAATTTCAACGCAGAATTAAATCCATTACAGAAAAAGAATCCAAAATAGAGATTACTGCTTACGAACCAACATTATCAGCGGCTATTGAAATAAATTCCCCTGATTATCTCGTAGACATCTATCAAAGTTCGATTAGATCTGTATTAGGATGGCCTGAAGTTCCACCGGTTTATCAAGGACCACTAGAACCACAACGATCTGATTTCGTCACGGATAAAAGAATATTTATTCAACTTCCAGAATATCGAAAAGTAAAAGATGCTTATCCATGGCAAAAATATTTAGGCGATAAAAGAGTTATACATTATATAGATAAAATAGAAGACTATTTTACATTGCAAATTGATGGCAAAAAAGGTAAAATAATAATACTTGATATTGATTTAATAAATTCATATGCTAATACAATTAAATCTGAACATGAACGTGTATTTAATAATCTACGAAATTTATTTTCAAGCATTAATGTTTCTTACAGCGATGATTTAAAAAATCAAATAATTGCCTCAATACAACATTTGAATCAAATTGCTTCAGATCTGGAGTTTATGAATAATGTTATTGTTAACAGAGAAAAACATTTATATAACCCAGACACAAGAGCATATTTTATAAGTTATATAATTAATGAAGACGATCCAGAACAGCGTGTTCCACTCACTCGTTTATTTACAACAGTATTTCTTAAACATTTCGGAATTACGCAAGATCAACTACCAACATTTATAATTCCCGGATTTAACTCTGAAGAGCTAAAGAAATCAGTTAATGATTTTATTGATGAACAGTTTAAAAGAATATGTGATTCATGGAGAAAAATAGCCCCACCACCGGTTATTCTTAAACATAACAACGATCCATACCGTGGAGGTCGTCATATATCGCCAGGCGTTGTTAATACAACATCAACGATCGCAGTCAATCTAGTATGTGATGTAATTGATGGCAGTTATCAAGTAGACCATGAGAAATCTAACCACCGCAGTGGCACTGCGGAGCAAGGTTATGTGTTATATGCATTTAGTCCTCAAGCTCCGCCTGGGTGGTTAATTGTATCTGAACCAATTAACCCCGTTTATCTACGTTTACATAATCCATTATTGTCGAGAATAAATTTCAAACTTACTGACCAGTCTGGACACATTTTGGATCTACGAGGAGAGAATCTTAATATTAATCTGTATATTCACTCGTAGAGTTGTCGTATTTGCGCACCAACATTGTTCGTTTAGCGAATAAATTCTTTTGCAATCGGCGCATTATTCAGAAAATATTATAGATCTGAGAAAATTTGCTTGTTTTTGCTTGTTTTATGTTATTTTTGCTTGTTTTTTAGTCAGATTTCTTGCTCCGTGAGGGTCTAAATCATCACAACATTTGTAACACCTGGCAGGTTTCTATATACATTTCTCTCAAAACGCAGATAAAAATTATTTTTTTCACTGTAATTGATTATATAATGAAGCGCGATAACTCTGCTCTGTCTCTCTGTAGAGCAAATTAAACGATTATCTCCCTTGTAATACATGTTATCTATAATCGAGGTATTTCAGTCTCCACGGACACGATGTATATCGTTTTTCGTTAATTATTTAGTGATCTATCCTCTCTCTGTAAGCATCGCTGTTAGTGAAGCAGCAATTTGTAACAGAGATGGATATTGATGCATCTTTTGACACTAATAACCTTAAACTCACGTCAGTTTTATATACCAAGTACGTAGAGTTATTTTTAGCTCTAACGTACTTTGACCTTAACGAACGATAATTCATACGTGCGATTATTTTATTAATTTTGAAAAACTGAAGTAAATTCACGCTACATTAGTAATACAAGTCCTGTGAGACTGTACAAAATCTGTTGGACGTAGACAAGATTCCCCCGTCATCACCATTTGTATACATAGAATCATCTATGTGTTCGTAGAGAGAAGGCCCGTCTGTATGTAGAGATAAGTTTATATGTAACTAAAGTGCCCAGTAATTTTCCACTGAGGTCAAATGGACAGTTAATCAGTGCCAGTAATTTTCCACTGAGGTCAAATGGACGGTTAATCAGTGTCCAGTAATTTTCCACTGAGGTCAGATGGATAGTGCCGTCCAAAATCAAAATCAAAATCATAAACCATCTGTATATATTTCATAACCATACAATATATGTTGTGCTGAAATCAAAAT
>JAECUM010054594.1:0-11435 GCA_016617855.1 Megalonaias nervosa
TCTGATCAAGTAATTTCTTGTTAGTTATACTTGCTGTTTTACAAGAATTTTTTTTTTGTTTCAAGTTTGGGTTCAATCTATTTACATGCTTTTGAAAGAGAGACACCGACGCCAGATATTATCAGCAAAAACGGATTTAATAATGCTCCACTTGATATTATGCCAGAGCTAGTCATTATAATGGCAAATATGATATTACTCGAAGTAATCTACGGTAGTATTTATAACATTCTTTTACACACTAAAGGTTTTTATGATAAAATTTGTAATATTGTACTAGTGCGTCAACATCTTGTTTTGGAATTTCTTCTGAAATATGATTGAAATGAATGTTATGTTTTTTCATTATACAATTTTTTTACACAAAAACAAAAGTTCTAATGCCAACAATTGAATCAAGAAAATCACGAAATTTATTATTGTTAGGATCAGCTATAAAAATTCTGTATTTGTCATAAACATCTGACGAAGTATCATTATATCGTTTATCTGTTAGTGCCTCATTTTTCTTTAACCAAACGTATGAGTCAAAAGTATGTCCTACTTCACGTTCGTACAAATCTGTTTCATTCACCAAATTACTGTAATCGCTTTCTGTTTCATCAATATACCCTAATACCAAGCATATTTGATCTAACGTGAAATTTTTGAGAACAAGATGTTGTCTGATAATTGCATATGCAACAACGAAATTTGCTAACATTAATTTTTTGAGTGATTTTAGTCCAGTAATGTTGAAACCAGTAAAAGTATTTACTTTAAGCCATAATTTTTCGTATTGTTTTGTGAACATTTTCTCAACCTCATTGTAATAATTTCGCAATGACAATTGTCTAGAGCGTTGGAGTGATGGAAATGGAATATCATCTGCTTTACCTATATCGTAATAAGAACCAATCCCTACATCAAATGTTGTTCGATTGACTTCCATAAAAAAAATTTCTCGCTCAACGTAACCAAGATCATTAATTTCATTGTCAAAATCTTTAATTATTTTTAAAGACCTTTCAACAATAATCGGATACAATTCTGGGTCTTTTTTTCGCATCACTGGCAAAATTGCGTTTGAGTAAAATAAGTAACTCCGTGTCTTGTGTCATGTTAATAATATTAACTAGCGTTTCTTTGTCGTGGTAGTACATACCGAGATACTTAAAAATTTCTCGTTTTGAAAAACTATTATATATTTTTTTTTCTTTTTATTTCAATTATTTTAGATTCTGCTAGCTTGTCAAGACGGTTACGATTTTCGTTTATTCGACTTTCTTCTAGTGTTCTTCCACTAAAAACTCGTGCCTTTATTAAGTCTGATTTTATTATCAAATCTATATTTTTAAAGTCAAGCTCGAGTAATATTTTTTTAAATATAATTTCAACTTGTTTTGTTCTTCTAGGCAATCATCAGGATGACAGCATCTGCTTATAATATCAAAGTTTTCTATAGCTTTCAACAGTTGTGGTCCTCGCATATGCCTAACATGAACAAATTTTTTTTCTTCTTCTGACAATGGAGAGTTTATCATTGGAATTATAAAAATTTTTGTTGTATTTATCACACGTGCCGCTAGTGAAATATTCCCAACATCTTTTTTAGGGTTAAAAATATTATCATAAAATTCTCTTGCAACAGTTATAATTGGTGGTTCTGACATTATTTTATAGCATTAGATTAAATTTGATCATCGAGTGTGTATACTTGAAATGCTGTTAGTCCTCGAAACGGATGTTCAGCAGCAAAAACATTAACTTGAAAATACAAGTACTTGTTGACAGTATTTTCTGTCGGAATCGTAAAGTATTGTGTTGTTGAAATGTAAGTGTCTGTTGTGCTATACAGTGTTGTCCAGTTGATATCGTCATTTGATCCTTCCAATTGCCAATTATAAATTCGACCAACACTAGAGTTTAATCGACCGCACAAATGAAATTGCCAAATAGCAACTGCAGTGGGACATTTAATTCTAATTCAAAACTTTTCAACTTCTCCGTTTGTCGTCTACTCAGGTCTATCAGAGAAAGCGTAATAAGGATAATTTTCAGGATAATATCCTGATGCGCTTACCTCAAACCCGGCTAGGTTGTCAGTTGCTTTAAAAAGTGTTGGAATATATCCAACATTGTTTTTAGTTCGTTTTATACCACTAGACGGACTATCAACATATGCTTTTTTTGTCAGATCATTAGGGTTAACTGGAACATATGTCGTAGTTATTTTATTATTTCTCATGTTTATATTGCCTGACATTGCTCCACCAGATTTTTTAAAGTATGGGGCAAGTTCTTCTTTCAACTGACCATAACTAATAGCATCAGCATCAGCTTGTGGCGAGGTTGTTGGTAATCCAGTTATTTTTGAGTTATTGCTCATTGTAAGGTTACCTGTCATTTTATCGCCGGCTTTGTTAAGTTTATTATCATCAACTGATTTTAGCTGTGCATAACTTACAGCTTGCGTTTGATTCAAGTTTTCTGGCGGATATGCAGTCTCTAAATTTATAAATTTTTTTACTGACATGTTGATATTACCTATAACCGTTCCACCGATTTTATCAAGTTTGTTATCATCCACATACCTCAACTGTGCATAACTTACCGCTTGTGTATAATTTAAGTTTGCTGGCGGATACCTGGTCTCCAAATTTATTAATTTTTTTTTCTGACATATCTAAGTTACCGCTTAAAGTTCCGCCAGATTTATCTAGTTTATTATTATCGACGGATTTTAGTTGTGCATAACTAACAGCTTGTGTGTTATTAACATTTATTGGTGGATATGAAGTTTCTAAATCTAGCACTCGTTCATTTGACATAAACAAGTTTCCTGTCATCACGTCGCCAGATTGTTTTAGATAGCCCGATAAATCAACCTTACCGTCTGTTATTGTTGTACTTACAGCTGATTAATCTCCTAATGTTGTTCCAAATTTTGTATAATAGCATTTATTTATTGTCCTACATAAAATTGTCAACATTAGTCAGTTTAATATATTTTTATGTTATATAACAAACAATGGCAAAATCGTCGATATTAAACTTTGATACAGAGCGGTTGGTGAAACATAAACATAACAATGAACTTCCAGATTGTCATTATCTTATTGTTGGACGAACTGGATCGGGAAAAATAAATTTGCTTATGAATTTACTGTTAGTCGGTAATTTTAATTACGATCGAGTTTATATTTATACAATTAATCCACAGCAAGATAAGTACGAGCTACTAAGAGAATATAATAACAAACTTCGTGATGATCTTGATGCTGGTGAAGATTTTTTATTATCGAACAACCAGAAGATCTTGTTCCAGTTAATCAGCTTGATTCAGATGAACATAAGATAGTAGTTTTGATGATATTCCGCTAAATAATGTAGAAATGAACAAAAATAGATCGTATTTTTCACTATCGCGTAATAAGAAATGTAATTCTGTTTATCTCGCCCAAGGTTTTTATAATGTTGACAGATTTATTAGACGAAATACTGGTTGTTTTATATTATTTCCGGGACTGGGCAATGTTGACGTTAGAAATATTGCAAACGAGTAATGTGATGACGTAACGAAAGATAAATTTATTGAATTATATCATAAAGCGACAGCAGATAAATATAACTTTTTCTTATTTGATAAACTAACACGTGATCCAACTAAAATGTTTCGTTGTTGTATTAAAAATTATCTGCAGTAAGTTTATATAATAATTAAGGACAAATGAGCAAAATACAGAAAACATATAGAAGATTTAAAAAAAACTTGCTCAATCTCAAGCAGAATTTAAGCAAAAAGTGCAGCAGGCACGACGTGGACAAATAACTGCTGCAGAGACAACAGCTACGATTCTCAAACCAGTTACCTAGGCACTACTTGGAAAACAACTTGAAACTAAACCACTATCAGAAGAGGAAGTTAAAAAACTACAGGAAAAAGGTTTGGTTGGATTAGTTAAGGAACAACAAGAAGCAGCTGCTGCAAAAATTGTTGCTAGATCCGACGAAGAAAGAAAAAATTGGCTGAGGCTCTTGTAACAAATATTGCTGATCCTGTTGCTAGACGAAATGAACTAAATCGACTGATTAATAATCCAATTTTATTTGAAAGAAGATTAGCAGAATTAACTTCCCATGAGATTAGAAGTTTACTTGGAAAATTATCAGAAAGATTAGAGGATATTGAAAAAGAACAAAAAGATATTGGTGAGAGAACGATAAAGTTTTTAAGTATTGACGAAAAAAGACGATTGTATCGAGAAAAAGCATATAATAAAATAACTGATGTTAATTATCGTGAATTTTTAAAAGAAAATGATATAAATGATATTGATAATATAAAAACTTGGTCGAAAGAAAGGTATGATAAATTTATTGCTGATTTATATACAATGATAGATGATAGCTTTAAGTCTAATTATGAATTAGAACAAACTAATGAAGAAGATCGTATGACTGAACTTTTAGATAAAATTAGAGTCGATGTTATTGCTGGAGTATTTAAAAGAACAGCAGATGAGAACAGACAAACAGGGTTTGGTAAAGGTTGGAATTTTCATAGGAAATTTAAGATAAATGATGAAAATCGCGTAAAAGATGCTAAAAAACTAAAAAAGTATATACCTGAAATACCAGCGGAGATTGAACAGCCACTAGTTATGTCCCCAGGAAAAATAAAAACTTCCGAGGAAACTGAAAAAGTTAAGCAAATTGAAAAAATAAAAGAAATGGTAACAGAAAAAATAGAAGATTCAGATTACGATACTTTTATAAAAGAAAATAATATTAAAGATGTTGATAATATTGATAAATGGTCACAGGGTGAATATGATATTTTGATATTATTATTAGATAAGTTAAAAGATGGTAAACAAGCTTTAGATGAAACTGATAAAGATGAAGAAAACGATTTCACAGACCTTTACAAAAAAGCCCGAGATGGTGTTATTGCTGGTGTTTTTAAACATGCTGCAGTAAAATTTAGAACTGGAAAATCCAGAACTGAAGGACGAAATTGTAAAACTGTATTTTATGGTTGTGATAGACTTCGCTTAGATAGAGCTAAAGCAAAAACAGGAACCGGTGTAAAAATATTTACATAACTGCTGAAATGATAGGCAGATTAATGCTTTGATATCATCAAAAGAAGCTGGAAATATTGGCGCTGAAATTGACAATGAAATTATTGATATACTTGATCATTTAAGATCAGAAAATTTATTAACATCTGGCGAATACGAAACTTTACACCTTGATTTAATATAAATCAAGGCGATTTAATTTTATAAAAATATAATAAATAACAATGTCAACAACATTATTACTAGGCTCTAGCACAGCCGCTAAAGATAGCGCAAATTTTTCAGTAAATTATATTCCGCCAATACAACTTGATACTGAAAAACAGTATGAAATTGGACTAATTTCATGTACGTGTTGGCGTTCTATGGCTAACGTAAAAACTGGAGTAAACGATGAATTTACATTTACTCCAAGTGTAAGAACCCCGTGGAAAACATTTAAAATTCCGCAAGGAGCCTACAATGTAACTGATCTAAATAAGACGATACGCGAATTAATAACGAAAAATGGAGGAGTTTCAGACAATTTTGAACTGATACCGAATTATAATACATTACTCGCCAGAATAACATTAAAAAATAATTTGATAATAGATTTTTCATCAGCAACAAGCATAGCATCGCTGACTGGATTTACTCACAAGCAATATGGATCAACCACAGAACAAACTATAACATATGACGGTGAACTGCTGGTAAATATAACTGACGTAAACACAATAATAATAAATTGCTCTATTGCTTCTGGATCTTACTCAGCTCAGGGTAGTAAAGGACAAACAATATATAGTTTTTCGCCAGATGTTCCACCGGGATCGATCATGCAAATTAGTCCACGGCAAATTATTTATTATCGGCTAAATGTTGAAAATCAAATAACAGCAATAAATATGCAGTTGACAGATCAATCTGGACGACAGCTGGATTTGAATAACGAGGTTGTTACTTACTATTTACACCTGCGCACGCAATAGCTTCGCTATTGACTTCGTGATTAGCAATCGACTTCGGTTTTATGCAACTCAGATATAATGAAACCAAAAAAATTTTATCGAAGAAAAATTGTTGGTGGATTTTTGGGAAATATATTTACTAAAATTATTGAAAATGCTCCGGGAATTGAGCGTAAAATTGCACCAATTGCACTTGACGCAGGTAAATCTTTTGCAACTGGAGCTGCATCTGCTGCTGGAACTGCGGTGGGACAAAAAATAGCTGATAAGGTGAGGGGCGCACCGTCTTCATCTGAGATAAAACAAGTTATATCAGAAATCGCTCCAACAAAAGAAACTCAACGTGCTATGATAACAACAACAAAAAAACTTTTATCACTAAAGGGCGAGCACATTATACAAAATTAATATCTAAAGTAACAGCGCCGCAATAAAATTTTATATAATCTAATAAATAAAAAATGTCTGTTAAAAATTATCTCGATTTAGCAGAAACTTATGACACCGATGACACTGTAGCAGAATTTGAGTATGTTGAGTATCTCGATGAAAATTCTAATGAACGAAATAAAGCTGGTATTAGAACATTTAATACTCGAGACGAAGATGTGTTTCTACTGCCACACAAAGCAATATTGGAAGTTCGCGGTCAGATTATGACGATGGCCAATCCACCTGTTGAAATTGCAGCTGGAACAGAAGTAGCTCTTATAAATGATGGTTGGTGTTTATTTCAAAGTGCTCGATATCAACTAGCCAATCAAACTGTTGAGGATATTTCAAGTCACCTACAAGTTGCAAGTACAATCTTAAATATCATTTCGTTTTCCGACGATTACTCTAGATCGACTGCAACTAACATGATGTGGTTTAAAGAAACTGGACGTGGTGTAGCTGAATTGACTGAACTTTTCTCGAAAGGTGTTTCATTACACGGAGCTGATGCAGCTGCAGATTTTGTAATTGTAAGAACTTTTCTTATCAATAATGCTGCTGCTTTAGGTATAGCCGCACCAGCCGCAGTCGCTAAAGTAGACGTTTTAAGAATCTCACTTACTGCTGCTTATAATAATCTTGGTATAACCCCAACAGCTGTAGCTGCGAACGCTGTTGCAATGTTAGATTTAATCAATAACACAATTAGCGTAAGAAATGCACGTTACAATGAAGGTTTTGCTAGGAGAAAGGCACTTGCGGAAGGATCACGTCAAATTACAATGATGCTGCCGTTAAGTACAATATTTGGCTATTGTCGCGATTACAATAAAGTATTTCGTGGAGTTAAACATACACTTATTTTAGATCCAGCAGAACAAAATGACTGCCTGTTTAGGTCTGGCGGAGCTGATGTACAGTTTATTATAAATAAACTTGCGCTGTGGATGCCGCGAATAACGCCGTCAATCACTAAAATGTTAGAATTAAATGATATCTTGCAAAAACATACAAACAGAATTTATTTTCAGCAACATAAAATATATCAAACAGCAGTTCCAAATACAACCGACTACACATGGCGAGTTACAACAACATCAAGTGAACAACTGCCGAGGCAATTATTTGTTGTATTTCAGCAACAAACGCGACGTGGTAACCAACAACAAAATAATGCAATATTTGATAGCGCCGATGTTAGACGAATATATGCTAGACTAAATTCGAAGCAATATCCAGAACGAGCGATAGAGTGTAATTTTGCAGATGACGCTAATAAAAATATTACTAGACTTTACATGTACCTGCTCGACGCAGTGCAAAAATATCAAGATGTTGGAGACGGATCTCAGATATCAGCAGAGGAAATTCGTACACTTTACCCAATATTTTATTTTGATGTTAGTAAACATAGCGAGCGAGCAGTTGATTCGACAGCTGATATTGAAATTACTTGGACATTAGGAGCAGTTCAAGTAGCGCAGTTGCACGTGTACGCGTTGGTGATCAGCGACAGATTTATTACGATTGATTCTGTTGGAGGCAAAATGACCGTACAAGTTTAATCTGTAATTTTAATATAAGATGACAAAATATATTGTAAAAGAAATATATTTAACTGATGGTCAAGTTAAAAAATTACCAGCTGCTGTTGCAAAGCAGAGGCAGGTATCATTAAAAATCAACCCTGACATTTCCAAAGGTATATTAACAAAATTAATGTTAACCAAAAAACAAGTAAACAGGTACGATCGCGGCAAACCTTTGTTTAAAATTATAGTGCTGCACAAATAACAGCGATGGCAAAACAAGGTGGTTTCTCTGGTCCGGCATTATCAGTAATAGCCAGAACGTTATTACCTAAAATTTTGCCGGTGTTAGGTACATTAGGACTAGCAGCAGCGTCTGGAGCAATATCTGGCACAACGAAAAAAGCGGTTGAAGGTCATGGTATAAAGAAACTTTCAGTTTAATTTTGTGTGACTGATAAATATAATGCCACGACGAAGAAAAACAACAACGAAAAAAAAAGACACCGCGACGACGAAGAACAACCAAAGGAGGATTTATTCCAATAGCTAAACTTTTAGTGGGACTAGCGGGAAGTCTACTGCCAAATCTTTTTGAAATAGGACGAGGACTAACATTGCTGGGAACACGGCCTACCCGCTAAATAACTTTGATATACTTGATAAGCTAAAACAAGTAAAAACTTTCCACGGAGTTTATTCCAAAGATGAACTTACTAACATTACAGGTGGTTCCTGCGTGATAAATATACAAGATTTCAACGACGGATCTGGTACACATTGGGTAGCAGTTTATAATAACAATTATTTTCACTCATTTGGACTTCCTCCGAGCAACGCAATAAAAAAATATATAAACAAAAAATATAAAATAATAAATAATTCGTCTAATCAAATTCAACCTATTGGAACTTCTGCATGTGGATATTATTGTATAATGTTCATTAAACAAATGAACCAGCCTAAATTTAATTTTTTTAAATTTATTTTACAGTTTGAGAAGCATCCTTCTCACGCTAATGATGAGATTGCACAAAATTATAAATAATTTTATCTAAACTTGTGTATATAGTGTCAACATATTGTCTCAAATGTAAAACTAAAACAGAAAATATTAATGAAACAACAGAAAAAAAAAGAACAACAGGACGATGTTAAAAAGTATTTGCGGAATCTGCGGAAAAAGAAAAAGTATGTTTTTAAAGAAATTATCCCCAGCGATAAAGTCGTTGGGAGCTGGTTGTCCTGACATTATTTTAGTAGACGACTGAAAACAAATATTGTAAATTTGAAAATATAGAATGATATGTAAGTGTGACTCTGACAGAGATCTCTGTCTTGAGCAAAATAAAATTGTCACATACTGTCAACAATGTAACAACAGAGAAATAATAGGAACAGGTATAGACATACATAAAGTAATTGACAAATTACCGAAACCAAAAAGAGGTTGGACATTACCAGGCCATAAATATACTGGACCTTATAATCCGCTGGATAAACAACTAGATGAAAATGATAATCCGCTGCCAGGACAAGAGCCTTACAATCAAGTTGATGAGATAGCAATGCGCCATGATATCTGCTACCGTGATATAGAACATCCTGATAAGGTTCGTGTAGAGAACTCAAAATCAGACAGCGATAAAGTAATGTTAGACGAACTTCGTGATATGAAACCGATAAATATGCGAGAACGTTTTGATAGAAGGCTGGTGCAGGGTTTTATTGGAGCAAAATATAAATTGGGACTCGGTGAAGAATTATATGATGATCTTGCAGCTGAATTACACAAACCTAAAAAAAAAAAGTTTACGCGACGTAAAGTTGTCGCAAATGCCGTTGACGACATCTGGGCAATAGATTTAGTAGATGTGTCAAATTTAGCCGAATTTAATGATAAGAAGAAATACTTGTTTAATGTCATGGATATTTTTAGCAAATATGCTTTCAGTGTTCCAGTTTTAGACAAAACAGGAACGTCAATAACTGATGCATTAAAGCAAATAATAACAAGGACAGAAAGAAAACCAAACAGAATCTGGACCGATCATGGAGCAGAATTTTTTTATAAAATATTTGAGCGGTTTTTGGAACAAAATAGTATCAAAAATTATGTTACAGGGAACGAGGGTAAAAGCGTTGTCGTCTAGCGATTTAATCGCACGCTAAACGAAAAAATACACAGATATTTGACAGCTAAAAATACGAGTAAATATATTGACAATTTACAGAACATTGTTGATGAATACAATAACACGAAACATCGAACCACTAAAATGTCGCCAGATGACGCAATTAAAAATCCGCAAATGAAAACATGTATCGCAGACATAAATTTAAAGTGGGTGATAAAGTTAGAATTTCTTTGACGAAAAAAAACATTTGAAAAAGGATTTACTCCAAACTGGAGCGAAGAAGTATTTGTTGTTGATAAAGCACTTTTAACAATACCTGTAACATACGCGCTGAAGGATTTATTAGGTGAACCTATAACTGGTAGTTTTTATGAACAGGAACTTCAGAAAACGTCTCAAGACGTATTTGTTATTGAAAAAGTTATCCGAAAACGCGGCAACAAAAGTTTAGTTAAATGGAGAAGATATAGCGATAAATTTAATAGCTGGGTACCAACTCGGTCGATCTCGTCAACTGCAATTTCATCGACTGTGATGCAATAATGTTATTATAAATTTGTTCGTACTTTACAAGTACAGATTTACATTTGATAGTTTTACATAACGAAATTAAATGTAATTTTCTTTCATTATCAACTGGCATCAAATTGAATATTTTAGCAAAAATAAAATCGTATTTTATGCTCCGTTGCTGGCCAGTTATTTTTAGATTAAAAACGGTTTGATAAGCTGCCAAAATATTTGTTGTTCGGCAACAGTAAAATTAAATTTTATTATCTTTTTAGCGATATGATACTTAACATTATATCGTCCAGTTGTCGGCCTGCAGTAATTTTTTCTGTCAGCAACAGTAACTGCTTCGTCATCGTCTGATTCGTTGTTGTACAAAATATTATCTTCGCTATAGCTAGAAAATTTGTCGGTGACTTTGTCGTTAGTGATTGGTAAAATTACTTGTAGTTTTGTTACTGGTAATTTTGTGGCGATATAATCTTCCGAATATATTTTAGCAAGTCTTTTCATCAAGTTCATATTATAATATACTTTTATCTAATTTATAATAATAATGGCCAGCGAAACGAAATCTCCTGATGTAAAATATCATCAAAAAGTTAATATATTAAATTATAAGGAACTAACTGAGGCTATTAGAAAATGTTTGTCAGGTTATAATGCTTATTCTGTTGACGTTATTGTAATGCAGGGCGAAAATGATAGGATATTACTAACAGCAGCAGAAAAAAATAAACTTAATGAAAGTGCTTTTATAACATTAAAATTTGATAAAGATGATGTTTTGATGTTTGCTCACAG
>JAECUM010054595.1:0-37121 GCA_016617855.1 Megalonaias nervosa
TTTATGACGTTACGTAATAACGTAATTGTTATTTTAAAATATAAAGACGTCATCCGTTTCTTGTAAAACATTTTGTGCCTGAAGAAGCATGTTAAATGCGAAACTATTTGCACAGAATTATCGGCGTTTATGTTGTTTTTTTTATCCCAATCCCAACAATGTCCAAAACGATTTTCCTTAATTTTTGGGGTGGTGTATTACTTTGAATTATTAAGGAAAATTGTTAGTACATATATTTTCTTTACGAATAGTTCGCCTTCTTTGGTCCTACCTTATGCCCAGTTCTCACCTGTGACTCCAAGCAGCTGTATGAATGCGACAGAGGCCACAACCCAGCATACCGCTTCCACAGGCGGGTTAAATCAGGTGAGAATAGCCGATGGGTCTTAAACCCTCGGTTAGTTAGGAACTTGCCTACCCGAGAATGCGAAGACAGATACGGCAGACTCGACGGATGAGATCACCAGGAAGATCCAACGGCTGAAAAGGCGACTGTGCAACGTTTTGATGAGAGCGCGTGAATAGACTAGGCATTGTTGTTGTCTACTGCAGCCAAGGGGATCTCCAGGCGTGACGCTTTATCGTACCACTGGACACAGGCTTCTGAGGCCAAGAGATTGGGACTGCCCCCGTGCAACGACTTGTCCACTATAAAATCTTTTCACGCACAAATTTTCTTTGCAATCTTTCTTTGCTTCTTTCCTTCCTCAAGCCCTGCGGAGATAGGGCGTGATAAAATGATAGCTGGAGATGACCACTGGGAGTCGTAGTCACAATCCTGCACGCAGGCAATCGCTGGACCGGTAGTCGCTCTTCTTCGTACTCAGGACAGCGACTGAGTTCGGCAATATCCAGGGTGACTGGGCAGGCTCTTTAGGATAGTGCTGCCTACCTTCACAGGAGGAAGGGGGCTAGAAAAGGTGCCTCAAACACTGCTTGGCTTACAGCATCTGGCCAGCTTACCGCGCTAGGCATATTATCCCAAAAGTGGTCAAATGACTACACAACCGCAAGACCGGAGAGACGGACAGCCCTCATCCCAAAGGACCTGGCTTGCTATCACTGCTGACACTGATGCAGTAAGTGAAACATGTCTCGCAGATGAAGGCATCCTGAAAGAAGATGGAGGAGGATCCACTTTTTTCTGAAAGGGAAAAAGCTGCAACAGAGGTAAGGTGGAACAGATGAGAGTTTGCCATAAGAACTAGTCTGATATCCCTACCATTCCATTTGACCATAATTAGTGCATATGCTCCTACACTCTTCAGCCCGGAGGATGCAAAGGAACAGTTCTATGAGGACTTAGACCAGCATATTAATTCTACCCACACCAGTGACAAACTGATTATCCTTGGCGACTTCAACGCCCGAGTTAGGAAAGCTAACATCGACTGGAAGGGAGTTCTTGGCTTAAACGAGGTGGAAAAGCTAAACAGCAATGGTTTGCTTCTCCTGAGCAAATGTAATGAGCACATGCTGTGGATCGCCAACACTGTATTCCTGAAAGCTGACAAGTACAAAACAACCTGATTGCATCCAAGGTCCAAACAGTAGCATCTGGTAGACTACGTCATTGTCAGTGGGCCTGCAGGACGTAAGAATCACGCGCGTTATGCAAAGTGCTGAGTGCTGAACCTACCACGGAATGGTCAGATCAATTCTCAGCGTAAGCATTGTTTCCACTCAGGGCAAGCGTTCGACGAATGTAAGAGCACCATTTAACATAGGGAGACTGAAACACGAGTACCACAGAAACCGATTCAAGGAAGCACTCGACGAGAATGTCATGGCCAAAGCACCAATGGCTTATGCCAGCTCTTCGAAGTGGTGATGATTTAACAACGTCGTCACAGAAACAGCAAAGGCCATTCTGGAACCGAAGACATGCGTGCATCAGGACTGGTTTGATGAAAACAACGAGCATATTACTCATTTCATCGAGGATAAGAACAAAGCATATGTGGAATCTCAAAACGACCCAACTTCCACCTCCAAGGCAGACAAGTTCAAACCTCTCAAGGGACAGGCTTAGAAAGAAGTGAGCGAAATGAAAGAAAAGTGTTGATACATGAAAGCTCAGGAAGGACAGCATTACGCTGATATTCACAACTCTAAACAGTCATTCAATTCATTGAAAACTGGCTACTGCCTTTCAAGAAAATAATTCACCCGTTTGATCTAATCATATAGATCGATTCTGATCAAAGACCAAGAATAGCTGTGAAATCGTATGGTTGAACACTTCAGTGGGCTGGTAAACATGTCATCCTCTGTCAATCCCGCTACGCTCGAACAGATCCCTCAATAGGCAGTCAGGAAGGAATTCGATCTATCACTTTGGCTGAAAAACCAAGAAGGCCACCCGCCAGTTGAACTCTGACAGAACTCCAAGAAAGGATGGAATCCCAGTGCATGTTTATAAAGCAGCAGGAATCGGTGCAATCGAAGTTTTCAGTGATATACTCCAAAGCATCTGTGAACAAGAAACGATGTCAGAAGACTGTTGTGATGCTTTGATCGTTTCCCTCTTTAAGAACAACGGTAGTAAGCTGATTGCGTCAACTACAGGGGCATTCTCCTCCTGTACAACCCTGGCAAGATCCTTGCCCGAGTCATCTTGAACCGATTAATTATTGTGTCAAAAGTTAACGTACCTGAGATCCAGTGCGGTTTCTATCCAAGACACAGTACGGTGGACACGATCTTCACTGTCAGGCAAGTCGATGAGAAATGCATTGAGCAAAACTTGGACCTATAATTTGTCTTCATCAACCTCTCATAGGACTTCGATACAGTAAACAGAGAGGCTCTCTGGTCTGTACTAGCAAGGTATGGCTACCCACACAAATTCGTCCATATCATCCCCATATTCCATGATGTCACGTGTTCTTTCGAAATATGACATGCATTTTTAAACTGAGACACGGACGGACGAGCGAATATATAAGGGTACATACATACATATATACATACATACATACAGACAGACAGACAGACAGACAGAGACTCGCAAGTCCACTTTTCACTGGACAGACTGTCCACGTACATGGGCGCCCGCAGCATAGGTCAAGGGGGAGTCACGTGACCCCCCTGAAAATCATACTGCAACTCTATATATAAATTCCGACAAGTTTAATTATGCAAATGAAGCTGAAAATATGTCACAAGATTCTGTTCAAAACGCTTTGTAAATATTAGCTTTAGTTTCAGACTGGATATTATGCTAACTCTCCCGGCCGTGACTGACTGGCCCCTACCCTACAAAAAATCATGCCCCCCTCCTTGCAAAAAATCCCGCGGGCGCCCATGTCCACGTACATCTGGACATACTTGATCCTCTCTGAGGCTTTCTGGCTGAACTTGGCCTCGCTTGTTGCCTTCCTTTTAGGAACTTCATCTAGACAGATTAGTCTTGGCAATTTAGAAACGAAACACCTTTCATTGAAATGCTTTGTAGTAAAGTACTCGCTTTCTATATTAAAGTTTCTAGCAGCCATTACATTGGGTATCTGTGATTGGTGTTAATTACATGTAACTGTACTACTTTTAATTCTAACAGTCTTTCCGTCAAGACTTTTATTTAAATTAATTAAGCATACTATGAAAATTAAGTTAAGTTACAGATTTCAGTTAAATTTATTTCAGATTTTCTCGAAACAATTTTTATCGTAGTCTGTATTCGTCTTTCATTCCCCGTATGTGATACGGTATAACTATTGAAAAAACTCGTCTACGCATGAGATCTCCGAGAGGACTTGAAGAAGAAAAAAACGTACCGAAATAAACATTGCTAAATATTAAGACTTGATTGAAAAACAGCAAATAAGCCATGAGTGCAAAGATAGCGTGGCGCGAGTTTTGCCAGCATTGTTGTTCTGTTTGTTTTCATTTTGTTTTGATTTAAGTCAATGCCTTTTATCCGTACTTTTTTATTAGATAAAATTTAAAGCTTGGAAACGAAATTTAGAAAGTAAATGTGCCGATATTATGAGAAATTATCACACCAAGATTTATTAGCAAGTGAAATGCAGAAACAAATTAAATCTGATTAAAAAAAAAATAATGATTTTTAATTTACAAAGCTAGAAATTAAGAATTCTATTTTTTTTATTAACTTGAAAGAATATGCCACTCACATTAATTCCGATGTAAGATTTTGTTTTATTCAAAGAATAAAAATATCTAGTCTCGGTTTAAATATGTGGGTAATAATATTATCTTCCCTCTTAACATATTTTGTGTGGGTTATCAGTAAAAGTCACAAACGCACTAGAATATTTAGTGGGCAAAATATATTTCACCACTCTCGCACCATCGTGTAATCTTTTAAAACCTGGCAGAATAAATTATTTGGAGTAAAAAAATGTAACAACCTCAAAATTCATGGGATCAGCTCAAGTAGAGATCGAACCCCAATGACCTATGCACGCAAGCGAGACATTCGACAGGAGGATTAATACCCGGAAGGATTATTTATGTTTCAGTAAATGATGGCCAACCAGAAATTACCACAAGAGAAAATTCACACGGGCCATACACTTTAGATTGATGATTAAATATTGCCCCGTGTATATTTTTTTAAAAACTTCCAGGAACTCTCTCTCTCTCTCTCTCTCTCTCTCTCTCTCTCTCGTTTTTAATTATGCTGAAAGGGTAAATATATTCTTTTAAAGCATATTTTGAAACCAAGAGCAATGGGAAGCAAAGAAAAATGTTAAAAGAGGCTGCACTTAATAATTTCAATGATAATATAAAAGTCAATAAGACGGCTTGGAAAGTCAGCTATCAATCCAATGTATTTGTGTTTAATTGTGATGATCGAGGCCTGTAGGTACTTATTTTCACACCTATAATATGATACATATTTATGTATGTACCATATGACTATGGTAAGTATTTATGTACTTACAGTAGGTCTATAGTACATATTTAACTTTATATGGTGCACCTGAACCTCAGACGGAGTCTAACGATATCGAAACTTAAATGCAGTCCAAAATTGCAATTATTTCTCTTTTTTTAAAAATACATAAACGATTAAATTTTTCTCAAAATGACATGCCATTTATGTGTAAAGTCGCTTTATAGATGTCTCAGACTGTTAGCAGACGCTGCTTTTTCAACAAGGTGCAACTAACACCAACACATAGAAAAGCCTATGACACATGAAATGTGGACGCTGGTGATGGTGCACACGTACTCCCACAAAGGTGGGGCATATTAGAGTGTAACATCACTTTGTTCAAACTTTACGCAGTCACAGGGCATGACAAGTCATTGCAAGGTTCAGTTTAATAAACATAGTCATAGTCACAGACCCTGGTGATGGTATTCCCTGGGAAGGGTCATTGTCATAAACCCTGGTGCTGGTATTCCCAGGGAAGGGGGAGTCATAGTCATAGACCCTGGAGATGGTATTCTCTGGGAAGTTGGAGTCGTAGTCTCAGACACTGGTGATGGTATTCCCTGGGACGGGTCATTGTCATAAACTCTGGTGCTGGTATTTCCTGGGAAGGGGGAGTCATAGTCATGGACCCTGGAGATGGTATTCCCTGGGAAGGGTCATTGTCATAGACCCTGGTGCTGGTATTCCCTGAGAAGGGGGAGTCATAGTCATAGACCCTGGAGATGGTATTCTCTGGGAAGTTGGAGTCGTAGTCTCAGATCCTGGTGATGGTATTCCCTGGGACGGGTCATGGTCATAAACTCTGGTGCTGGCATGCATTCCCTGGGAAGGGGGAGTCATAGTCATGGACCCTGGGGATGGTATTCCCTGGGAAGGGGTAGCATATTACAATGAATCAGCACCCTGTTCAAACCTTGTCAAGTCACTTGGGCCTGAAAAGTTAATGTAGGCTTAAGTTTTGAAAACAGTCTTATAAAAGAGTTTCCCAAAGAATACTTAAACGTAGCCAAAGGTTTATAAACTAGGTGTCACTGTAACCTATTTAGGGTATAGAATAACAGTATTTCTTTGGGTGGATACCCATGAATTTTTGTAAAGTGACTACATTTTTATAACCACACCTAAACATGGGATTGGAATATATTCATCTGGCAGAGCAATGATTGCTTAGTACTTCCACTTCGGTAAAATGAAGGCATTTGTTTCTAAAAGATAAAACAGGTCTGCACCCTCCCCACCATGATAATATATTTCTGGTATGTTGGTAGTTGATACACATATTGATGGTAACTACATAGGGGCCGGAAACCAATCTAACTTTTTCTCCTGCTGGTTTACATGTCAGTTTAATGCGTGTGTGTGCGTGCGTGCGTGACTGTGTGGTTTTTGTTTGGATGTTTTAATGTAGCTTTAACAGTTTTAGTCACATCACTACGATGTCTGCAGTGTAGCAGTTGATAGTGATGTCTAGCACTGGGGCAGCATGCCGCAGACATGCAGCATCATGTCCAACCCAGTCGCATTATCCTGACACCAGGCCGACCGCTCCTGTAATTCTGAGCACCAAGCGAGGCAGATGCTAGTACCATTTTTATAAGTCTTTGGTATAACTAGGCCTAGGTTTGAACCCGCGACCCCACCCCCATTACCAAATCGGACGCTGTAGTCAGTTTAATGCAACATATCTATATTCTGACTTAATCTATCTATAATATGAATATGCAATTCCCAACAGAAGCACAAAGCAAAAGATGCATGGCATCAAATTTAAAGAGACAGTTTTGGTCAAAAACAAATTAGGAAAACAATAAATTTTTATTAGAAAGAAATGAATATAATACCAATAGCATAATTTCTTATAACGATATTATCATTGCTTTTACAATTATATTTTCATAATTTCTATTAGAAATTTATTCGAAAATATGTTGATATTCTTTCATTCTGTATCTGTCCGGGTATCAGAACTATCACCATGCAAAAATTTATCACAAAACTGATAAATAGTACTATATGTCACATGGATACATCCTTAACATGATCTTCAAATCTTCAAAGCTGTCGGCTTTGTCTTCATCTTAACATGGTAGTTGCCAATGTTGCTTATTGATTGATGACACAAAAAATAATATGCATTCTAAAGTCGCCGAATGCTAGTGTTTGCCACTAAGAGAAAGAAAGAAAGAATCTAAAAATTTTGAAGATAAAAATCAGAACTGAAGGTTTTGTGATCTAAACATGTATCTTAGGGTACTTATATGGTTCGACATGGCAAATTCCAAAGTTATTTATTAGCTCTCACCCCCACATCTCTGCCCCCTTAGTATCGTGACAAAGGAGTCGTAACCTACAATCCGTATATAAATTAAGTCTTCCTCCTGCGAATGCATACACGCGGTTTAGTTTACATATATATACATATAGCAGCAGGGAGTGTGAACCCTACAACTTTTTTGCTCGAATCCGTGAACAAAACATAAGGTTCCTACGAATGGCTGAAAAAAAAAATAATGTCAATAACGCTAAACCGAACCTTCTAACCGATATTATTTCCAAATACGGTTGAAAACGGATAATAAATCTTTTGGGTTAGCTCATTTTTGTCATTCCATCGTTGACGTATTTTGTTTTTATGTTATAGTGCGTTTAGTTTACTCGCCGGGTCAATTAATTTTGGTTGTTTTTCACACTCCCTGCTGCTATAAATTGAGTTGAATCCGTTTCTGTAAAATAGTTAACCGCTAACTTATCTAATCCGCTTTCATGCCATAGTTTATCATCAAAAATGATTTTATATACAATTTGTTTGTAAAATTCTGTTTTTAATTTTTCTAGAAGATTCCTGTATGCGACAATTTCTTTCTCCATTATATTTATTCTGTTTGAGTTTAATTCGTTTGTGTTAAAATATTTTTATCTTTTTGTGTTACTCGTCGTGTTAATTAACCAAAGATTTTATCTAAACCTATACGATACCTAGATCTCGAATCGTGTAAATTTATCGTTATAAATCCAAATGGGGTAGCTTGTGCTTGAGCAAAAAAGTTTTTGAATTTGATCGGGTCCATATCTCCTGAACACCAGTTGTAATAGATATATTTCTGTGTGTACTTATCTACTCCATTAAATACAACTAAAATATTGCAGTTGTCTCTGATCACCTTCGGTATATGTACGTATCGTTGAGTGACGTATATAACGTCTATATTTTTGTGTCTACCTTTGGAAAATATCGTAGCTTGATTTGTTTGTTTATCCATCATCACGTCGTCATATACTACTAAATTATTAATAAATCTATCTATGTCATCTATGGACGGTGCTTTATTAATATCTGTTATAAAATCAATAATATCATTATCTTCACCTTCTTCATTAATTAATTTCGCTTTCTCATTAAAATCCCTGAGTACATCGTAGCATTGTTGATCATCTGCAGTTGGTGCTACTAAATACAGTTTACTCCATCTCAACCATCTCATTATTAAATTTAATAATAGTTGTGTTTTACCTGGTCCAGATGGACATATTATAATCATTCTGATAGAATTTGGTAATGCTGGATGATGTTTTACTGGTTCCTGTTTTCGTGTCGCTGAAAAGTCAATTATATCCATATAGTAAATAATATGAGTCTATATTGTGTTCGATGTAGAGCATCTACACCCACTGCTGAATTAACAACGATAACAACGAAGAATAAACGACGTGCTCTGACAGGCAAATGTGTAAAATGTGGCACGAAGAAATACAAATTTATCTCCATGACTAAGTCAGGAACAAAGACAGGTGGAGATATCGCCGCTTCATTAAGGAAATTACCAGGAACTCCATGGGCTAAATACCCCGGTGAGAAACATCTTCCTGGATATAATTATTGTGGTCCTGGAACTCGACTTGATATCCGACTTGATGATCAAGATCAACCAAGATCAGGAGAGTATCCAATAAATAAGATTGATCAAGAGTGTCATGTTCATGACGTTGCGTATAAAAGTAAAGATTTACAACAACGGCATCTCGCAGATTTAAAATTGATTCACGCGTTAAATTCTATACCCAATAAATCTGTCAGAGAAAAACTCGCTAGTTTTCTAGTAAAATCTGCCATGAAAGGTAAAATAATATTAGGGGCTGGTAATTAATTATATAACTATTATAATGGAGTCTGTTTATTATAGCCCAAGAGGATATTGGAGAGGCAGATCAGCGATTACTAAATTATCTGAAGCAGAAAAAGTCTCACGTTCTGTTGCTGCAGCGTGGTTAGCACGACAGGCAATATGGCAAATTTATCTACCACCACCTAAAAAAATTCAGTACGCACATTTAGATGTCAGCGTCCCTAATGAAGTTCATCAAACAGATATTTTATTTTTACCACATGACACCATTAAAATTGGTAGACGTCAATCACACACATACAAATACGCATTAACTGTCGTTGATGTTGCAAGTAGATATAAAGAAGCGGAACCATTATCAACAAAAACAGCAACTGAAGTTGCATCTGCGTTTGAACGAATTTATCAACGTGGTGGTCTACGATGGCTACAGTTATTACAGGCTGATCCTGGCAAAGAATTTCTTGGTGCAGTATTATCGTTGATGAAGAAATATAACGTTAAAATCAGACGAGGACACACTGAAATTCATCGTGATCAGGCAATCATTGAACGATTTAATCGAACACTTGCTGAGCTGTTATTTGGATATCAATACGCAAAGGAAATATCTACTGACTTTAAGTCCGGTGAGAGATCTCGTGAATGGGTTGCAAGGTTACCAAGTGTGATAGCTGCGTTAAATAATGAAATTACTCGTTCAACTTCCATGAAACCTTCTAATGCGATTACAAAAAAATATATACAAATACAACGCCGTGAATCTTCCTCTCAACCAGTATTAGATAATGTAACTGTAAGATATTTATATGAACCTGGTGAACTTGAAGGTGGTAAAAAAGAGCAACTGATCCTATCTGGAGTGTGACTACACATACAATTTCTAGCGTGGTAAGATCCACTGGTAGACCTCCAATCTACAGACTGGATTCAACTGCCCCTCAACGTGGATTTGTACGTGAACAATTACAAGTAATAGCTGAAGACACACAATTACCACCACATACAATTACATAACCAGAACCTCTACGTCGATTGCATTCAAGACAGGTTAGCATCACATTATTACGTGTATGACCAAAATCACTATTAATTCTGTCTACGGTAAATTGTCTTGGATTATTATTCGAATATTGCCATAACATATTACAGTTACAGCTTGCACAATGATTATTCTGTCGTTGTTCTAGTGTTATAATAAATTCAGTATCAATATCAAAGTCACGATTATTTTTTTTGTCACATTGCTTATAACTAGATAGTTTTTTTCTTATTACGTCATTGCTAACAGTTTGATCATTATTTTCTGTAAAATTCATAATAACCCTATGTAGTTGATATATTCTTCTGACTCGAGAAACTGCAAGACAAACTAAATTTGACCATTCGATCCGATCATCTATAATCCAGATATTTGTATCAGAAATAGTTAACCCCTGTGACGAATGAATCGTTATAGCGTATCCTAACGTCCACGGTGATTTATTCATACTCAGCGAATTCTCAACAACATTAATATCGACTAAAACAATATCGTTCAAGACAAGATTCTGTATTCCACCACCAAGAATTTCAACATCAATATTCTGTAGTCGAGTATCTGCTGGGCGATAACATAATGGTACAGGTAGATCTGAAAACTTTTCTTTATGTAACAGAAATAATTTCTCCTGTAGTTCATCACGAACTATCTTTCTACTTGCAACTATTAAATCAGCGGGATTCCATAAACTCAGAAAATCATTCATTGTAGTCTCTGGAATTACTCCTCGCATTATTTCACATTGTATTTTATCTGGCTGTAGTCTGATTAACATTTTAAACTCCTTCAGCGGTTCATCAATAGCTCTATGGTCATCATTTATTTCTTCATAATAATCTACGTTATTCTTTAGCCATTCATGTGGTGACTGTCCAATAAAGGGTGGTGGTTGACCATGATCACCACACATTATTACAGCAGTATTCTTTGTCAATAACCAATCAAGAAGTGTTTTTAATATTTCTAACGACACCGTGTCTACCTCGTCCCATATAATATACTTAGGTATATATTTCTCACCCATTCGTTCAGGAGTCCATGTGTCTCCACACCATCTAAAGAAACTATGATATGTACATGATTTTACTCCTCGTTCTTTTATTTCCCTGGCTAATTTATATGTAGGTGTCAAAACAATTATATCTGAATTATTATTCATGAATAATTTAATCGCACGTGTTGTTTTACCTGAACCACCGCATCCGTTAAGATAAACAGTTTTATGTCTAGCCACAGGATCATATACAGATGGTACTGATGACTTTGATACTTGATTATTATTTTTGTAACATATTTCCTTAATTTCAACGTCGGCAGATTCAGAATAACTAAGTATATTTTCTTGTTTTATTCTCCATGATCCCCATTCACCATTACCAAGTAGCGGTTTTAACAAATCTGTATATTTTTTATTTATATAAAACGAATCTGTAGCAACTCTGACAGCGTAACGAGAAAATCTATTTATCATAGACAGTAGATTTATCGAAACATATGCCAACATCGATGATCTTAAATGAGTAAATTGCGGTGAGTCACCATCAATATGGCTCACAATTGTACCTAGTTTGGTTCAGTCTGATAAATAAGCATTACTCCGATTTATAAATGTGTTTTTTTTTTCGATGTATCAGCGATTATAAAATCGAGTTCAGTATCGTCTATAATCAATCTTGTACAGTGTCTTTTATGATCATATGCTCCTCCTTGAGTAAATTTACCAATTATCTTTCTACCGAGATCTTTTGCAAGTTTTTCATCGTGCTCGTCCCTGCATTTACGTATATTATTAATGTCATCTTCGTTGAGATCAGGAAATTCTTTCCTGGCATCATCGATATTAAATCTATTTGGTTCTGGTAACCAAACTTGCTTTTGTAACCGATACGATATAATTGCTTCATTTACTTTTAATGATATCAATATTTTATTATCAAGCATATATCGCAATAGCACTATTGGAACCCAACATTTTTCTGAAAAATGTCTTCCAAACCAAGCATAAGTAATCGGATGGAGATTTTCTGCAAACTCAAATGATTCTACATGAGCAAATCCGGTTAAGTCAAAATCTGGTAAATGTCCGTTTATCGCAACTCTGGTCATCTCATGTGATGGATGTCCAAATCTCTTAAAGTATTCAGAACATTTTCCGTATCCAAGAAAACTCCCGGGATAACATGCCACTATATCAACGGATATAACGTCATTATATTTATATTTAGTATTCCACAATCCTCCGTGTCCATATTCTACGCAGCTTTTATGGATATCTTCAAGAAATTCCGATCGTGTTGGTTTCCATAAATTTTTCTCCTGAGCAAAATGAGCCGCTACAGATGGAACTGTAAAACAATTATTTAATAATTGTCTAACTTTGATATCGTCTGAAGTATATTTCAGCGCAAGATGTTCCATTTCTACATTAAGAGATTCTGTACGATAAATATCACCATTAGGCCGTACAAACTGATCGTAATAATCATATTCTGAACTTTGAAATAACCAAACAGATACAGGGTCACTTTTACTGATATTTTTGATAAAATCAAATGTATGACCATCATAAAATTTAACCGTTCTGTCTCGTGGAAATATTGTTACTGCTGAGGTCCACGCATGCGAATTATGATCAATAATATCTATCGGAGCTCCGTTTTTTATGTATTTCGGTTTATATAAAACATCTCCTGTTAACGTCTTTACTGTTATTGGAAATCTTAATTTCTTTTCTAGATCAGCAACATCTTTAATAGATGCTCCGGTATCTTTAACTGATTCTGCCCACGTATTTATTTTTTTACGCCTTAAATCTGTCAGACCATTAGCACGTATCGCATTTATGAAATGTTCTGTAACTCGTTCAGCTACACAGTTTATTCTTGACTCTGACAGTCTCATCGGTTTGAGATCCACAACGTCAGGTTTATTATTCAGCGGATATATTGCATATACAACCGCAGTAACTGGATATGCGCGTTCATAATACGGTTTGTCAACACCGGTTAGTATTCCGGGTTTAGATTTATTACTCAAAAGAACAATATTATTTCTCGACTGTATGCGGACTGGATCACGCTTGTCACGAATAATCCAAGTATCTTCTTCTGTATTTACAATAAATTTTATTAAAATAAAATATTTTTGATCATCAAGGTGATTAATAATTGCTTTTCCTCGTTTGTCATTCATCATATTAGTAACATTTCCGACTCTGAATGTTGACCATACATGAGCAGCACCATTATTACGAAATTCATTCTTTGCTTCACGTATACGTTCGGTTATATCCTCATTTGTTAAAGCTATATCTTGCATCAAAGTACTAAATTTATATTCTGATAGTCTGTCAAGATCAAATCTAGGTCTATAAGGTTCAACTTTGGATAATTCATTATCCATTATAATTAAGACAAATATTCAAATTGAAATTTTAGTATATATATAATGATTGAAACAAAGAATAAATGTGCTTGGCTCAAAATTGGATATACTTCTCCTTGTAACAAAACATGCGTGAATGAATTCTGCTGCTACCATATGCAAAGCGTTAAAAATGGGAGTCTGGGACCAAAACCGTGTGTGCAATGTGGTGTTGGAGTCAGAGGAAAAACTCAGTTATGTGTGAAATGCGGCGGTAAAAAATATAGAGAATTAAAACGATATTATGACAAAAAAAAATAATACTTTGACATTGTCAGGTAAATCTCCTATAAAAACCGTAGAAGATTATCTGGTCAGATTTCAAAACAATGATTTAGACAAATAATATTATATATATAAATGGAGCAAAACGAATTTGTGACACATCCTATAATAAAAAATTATGAAGCGTCTCGAGATGGTGTGATCAGACACTATAGATTGAAAAATCCAGTAGGTAGTGTTAATAATACTGGTTATTTCAGATTTCGTGCTGGAAATAAAAATTATTACTCTCATATATTCATCTACGAGTGTTATTTTGGAGTCGTTAAAAATGGACTTGTAGTTGATCACATTGATGGAAATCCCAAAAATAATCATTTATCTAACCTGCAAGCTATTACACCGAGTCAGAATTCTGCACGTGGAAATACTGAACATGTAAAAAGTTTGCAAGAAGATCTATTAAATCCGTAAATAGAGAAACAGGCCAAGAAATAACTTTTCCATCAATATATGCAGCTGCAAAACATTTTAGCATGCATCCACAATCGGTACAACATGTTGCAGATAATATTACTAGATCAGCATATTCAATAAAATATGATCAGTCGATAATATTTGAATACGTCAGATAACTCTGTACTCTTAATAAATAAATAAATATTTTTTTTTTTTATACTGTATATAGTGCGACTCTATCAATTTTGCCAGGGATACCTTCACTGTCGCTGCTCTCAGTGTCACTCTCAGTGTCATTGACAGAATCAAATAACATAATCTTTCTCAACTGCATTACACGATTGTCCACAATCTTCTTTTTCTCGTATTCACGAGATAGTTCGGATCTGATATTTTCGATCGAACGTGCAAGAGGCGCAAACAGTTTTACCTGTTTTTCATTTACCTTTGCCAAGGATTCTAACATAGACTGATAAATTAATTTTACGAATTTATAATTGGATGGTAATGTGTATTTATTTTCAAATTTTCGTTGTTTTAATATTTCATAATCGCATAATATTTTCTCAGGATCGAGATTATCAGAGAGATTTATTCCGTCATGTTTTAATTTTTTAATAGCGGAAATAATAGCATTAATATTTTCTTGGTTCATTATATATATAAATATTTCTTTAAAATAAAAATAATAATCAGTTTCTGAATAATTCTAAATCATATTATAAAAAATGTAGTCCCCATAACCCTGTGTGAACCCCTAGATTGCCAAACAACATTCTAGCAGGCTCAGAAGGTCAGAGGGGACTGTTTTGAGGATGATTATGATTATATAATCAGATGCTTATGATTTATATATACATATGATTATGATTATATATACATATGATTATGATTATATTTTTTGCAGACGGTACAAACATAAACTTATCCTAACTTATCCTAATGACATATGATTGTATGAACATGAATATATACAAATGGTGATGATTTTGATTTTGATTTTTTGGCACAACATATGATTATATACAGATTATATACAGGTTATTTACAGATGTTTATGATTATATACAGATGCTTATGATTTATATATACAGATGCTTATGATTTATATATACAGATGATTATGATTTATGATTATATACAGATGTTTATGATTTATGATTATATACAGATGATTATGATTTATGATTATATACAGATGTTTATGATTTATGATTATATACAGATGATTATGATTTATGATTATATACATATGATTATGATTTATGATTATATACAGATGCTTATGATTTATATATACAGATGCTTATGATTTATATATACAGATGATTATGATCTATGATTATATACAGATGATTATGATTTATGATTATATACAGATGCTTATGATTTATATATACAGATGCTTATGATTTATATATACAGATGATTATGATTTATGATTATATACAGATGCTTATGATTTATATATACAGATGATCTTATCCTAACTTATCCTAACGGGGGATTTACCTACGTCCAACAGATTTTATACAACTCTCCCCCCATACAAACCCTGGGGAGTGCAAAAGTACACCCACCACGTGGTTACATGGTGAGAGAGTTGTATTATTTTTCTGTTGGGTTTCGTACCCCCAATTATAAATAGCATCCGTCGCCAAATGCAAGATAATATATCTTTAGCATTTTTGGAGACTCGAACACGCGAGAGTCTGCAGAACTTCGTTCTACGTCCAAACGCCTTACCACCTCGGCCACCGCTCTCTTATGAATATATAGTTACATTTAAGTATATAAAACTATTTGCACTGTCTCACATGTGATTACTCTGGACTTGTATTACTAATAGAATGTAGAACTGTAGCGTGAATTTACTTCAATTTTTCAAACACAATTCACAAAATAATCGCATATTACATTTTCTGTATGAGTTATCGTTCGTTAAGGTTAAAATATATGTGTTAGAGCTAAAAATAACTTTACGCACTTGTATATAAACCGACGTGAATTTAAGGTTAAGATGCATCAATATCCCTCTCTGTTACAAATTGATGCTTTACTAACAACTAATTGCTTACAGAGAACAAATAAATCACCAAATAATTAACGAAAAACAAAATATATTCGTTGTCTATAAATCAAACGTAGTAGTAAGGGAAATAATCGTTTAATTTGCTCTGCAGAGAGAGGGGACAGAGTTATCTCGCTTCATTATATATACAATTGCTTTAATCATAGGAATTGATTATTATTCAGATTTTAGTAAACTGCCCATCAGATTAAGAAAAATCAGTAAATTATTTCAGAATCAGATTATTTTTTCCCCCTGATTATATCAGGAAATATTTACTCAGACGTTCTATGAGCGTATATACAGATTAATAACAATGATTCCCCTCTTAAATCCAAAATGTATCCTGTCTGGTCAGTAAGTTTGAAATTTATTCTTGACAATAATGGATTATGTACACGTAGATAAACTGGATTAATTGGCTCAGATACAATTAACCACCCGGGCGGTACTTGAGGACTAAATGCATATAATATATACCCTTGTTGAGCTTGAGTGGATTTTTCAAGATCTACTTGATAACTGCCATCAATTACGTCACATACTAGATTGACCGCGATCGTTGATGTTATATTAACAATACCAGGTGAGATATGGCGGCCTCCACCATGTGGATCATTATTATATTTAAGAATGGTTGGTGTAGGTATTAATTTTTTCCATGAATCACATATTCTTTTAAAGTGTTCATCAATAAGATCATTAACTGATTTCTTTAGCTCTTCAGAGTTAAATCCCGGAATTACAAATGTTGGTAGCTGTTCTTCTGTAATTTTATAAAATTTAAGAAATACTGTTTAAATAAACGTTTATAACTTACACGCTGAATAGGACCGTCTTCATTAACTATGTAAGTATTAAGAAATCTATCTGCCGGTGCGTTTAATGTTTTTTCTCTGTCAACGATAGCCTTATTTACATATTCTAAGTCTGATGCAACTTGATTCAAATGTTGTATTACTTCAATTATTTGATTTTTTAAGTCATCGTTGTAGGAAGTGCTGATGCTGGAAAATAAATTTCTTAGATCATTCAGTACACGTACATGTTCAGATTTAATTGGTTTTGATTTTGAGTTAATTTCTTCAACATTAATTGTTGCTATTCTTGTTGTACCTTTACCCTGAACGAAATCTATAAAATGATTATAAGTTTTATAACCACGATAAGCATCCAGAATCTCAATGAACGGATAAGTTTTTCGATATTCTGGAAGTTTTATAAATTTTTCAACATCTATAACGAAATCAGATCGTTGTGGTTCTGGTGGTCCTTGATAAACTGGTTCAACTTCAGGCCATCCTAATACTGATCTAATCGAACTTTGATAAATATCTACAGAATAATCAGGGGAATTTATTTCAATCACCGCTGATAATGTTGGTTCGTAAACAGTAATTGCTATTTTTGATTCTTTTCCTGTAATAGATTTAATTCTGCGTTGGAACTCATCATTGATCTGTTCTATTTGATAACTGCCCGTTGGAATAGCAACTACTTGCCAATCAGGAGTTCCATCAGGCTTATTCTTATTAGCGAATACCAGCGAATTATTTGGCTGTAGTCCACCAAATGGTTTTGATCTAATATTTGGCCAGCTATAATAAACTCGCAATTGTGCTAATGCTATTTCCTTTGCTGGAATTGATGTTGGAAAAGTGACACTAAACTCAGGATTGGTCGAACTTAATGAGATCATCGTAGTTTTTGACGGGGTTGTATTAGTGACGATCTGTTGAAGTAGTTCTCTTGAGTCAGTCATTATTATTATTGTTATTATTCAATTCGCCTTGGTTATTGTGAGTGACTTTGTCAGCGATTTTGAATGATTCATCATAGGTCTTCATTATCGTTGCGAACTCCTCATCAGATATTTTACCATCGCTGAGGTACAAGGAAATATACGAGGATAATTTAGAATAGACTGTTGTTGCTGTATGTAATTTTATTATATACTCGTGTAATTTAGTATTTGTACATGCGGATATCTTCTTAGCTATAATACTAAGAATGCCTGCGATAGTCGTTGAAGTTGAAACGACAATTGTTACAACTGCAGGCGCTGTCATTGTTATTGTTGATAATAATAATCCGGCCCCAGCAACAATAGTGGAAACTGAGAAAACAATTATATCAATAACAACCATACGTCTGCGATATTTTTTTTACTTTTACTGTATAATCGTCGATTATATTTTTTAATTCAGTGTGACATTTACACACTTGATTATATCTGTGACGTTGAACGTCGATATAGGACTGAGGTCCTTGGTTTTGATCCACTATACAATGACGTTAAGTGACTAATTGTGGTGTTTCAGCTACAAATTCCAAACACCACCAGTAAGACGTTGCGATTATTGTTTGATCATCTGCTTCCAGTAAAAATATTTCTTCAGCATCTTTATTTAACACTGCAGATACAACTCCAGAAAAAGCATCGGTTGAATGACGCCACGGAAATGTTGTAGTATAAATTTTAAACTTTGCAGAGCTAAAGATAGACAGTCTATAAACACCAGTAACCTCAGCGGTATATTTGATAGTGTTATTTTGCTGTGACCATGTTGTTAATCCTGATGCTACTGTATATACGATATTTTTAATTTGTCCGTGTGGAATTTTAATCAGATTAGTTTTTTGAACAATATTAGGTATTCCACTGACAATATCATTGAGTTTCATGTTAACGTCGGCTAGTTTTATGTCAACGGTTGGTTGTTCCCCCCAAAAAATCTTTAATGGTTTTGTTTATGTTTCTACGAAAATTTAAGAACGTTTCTACATGTCTGGAAAAAGTAGCATTGAGTGTAGTCATTTCGTCATTGATTGTTTTTAGAGGAATTTCCTTATCATCGACGTATTTCTTCGTCGCAGCATCAAAATCAGATTCTGGTGTTCTAAGATTATTAATACCATTATTATTCATGTTGAGAAATGCACGCATTATACCGCCGTTGACTAATACGTACTTAGATTCTTGATCGTCGACATATTTTTTTGTTGCAGCGTCCGCAACTTCGGTTGGATTTCCAAGACCTGTAATTTTATTTTGGTTCATGATAATGTTGTCCGTGTGAATGAATCACCAGCTTTCTTAATATAATCGTTGACTGACGTACCGGAATTTGTATTTTACCCTGATCAGTAAAAGTAACGATATTATTAACAACCGCATTAGGAACTCGTATGAGTACATCTGGCAGTTGTATATTACTAGCTTTTAATCGTCCTTTATCCTGAAAAACAACTACTTCATTTTGATCAACACTGGTTATGTTTAATAAATCATCAATCTCATTTCTAAGTTGATCGAGAGTTGCGTATTTAGATAAATCACCTAACTGAGATTTGCCACGAGAAGATCTTCCGTAAATATCTACCATTATGTTTATTAACATCTGTTTAAATGTGACAACGTAGTATATTCATGCACAACTTTGTGAGGTGGTTCTGTTGATTTTGATACAGCATCAAGTACGTTAAGTACTTCTCGACCACATATTGGCGGATCAGTTAATGTTTGTGTTGGTAGCGTTGAATACCATATTGGAGTATTTTGATCGCCGCTAACATATTTTAAGAATTCTTTTGGTGGAGCTAATCCATATGAATCAAAATAAATAATTCCACGTGGATCAATTGCATATCCAACCCAGTGGGTGCCTGGGCCAGAGTTTTTATCGAGATTAATAATACCGGTTTCAATATTGTTTGGGTTTTTTGGTAATTGATCACGCATAAAAACACCTCTGAAATTTTTTATTTTTAATTTTTTAGCAGCATCGAGTAAATCAAAATTGGACATAGGCAGAATCAATGAACTGTCCCTGGTAATCTTAGGCCTTTTCCGTACCATGAATGTGGGGTACCTGGTAATCTTAGACCGCGACCGTATGATGGGCCTGATAATCTTAGACGACCCGGCTGTGGTACGTTTGGTGCTCTCAGACGTCTTCCGTGTTGTTTTTTCCGTGATCTTTTTTTTTTTGAGCTTTCTGCGTGCATGATTCCCTGACCCGTTGCTTTCTTTAATGCCATTCCAGCAGCGGTTCCAGCGGCACCTAATGCAGCTGCTTTGCAACAGCTGGGGCTGCAGCGGCTATTAATGCTGGTATAGCTGCGAGAAGTGAAAATATACCACCCGTCTTAGCGATGTCTTTAATGGCACCCGCAGAAAGATTAAGTTTTATACCTTTATTTGATTTTTTGGCTTCATTGAAATGCCTGAGCTGACGTTCTGTAAGAGATAATTTATTTGAGCCGCTCATCTGTTCTTTCTTTAGCGATATTTTTATTCCACAGTTATCTTTTGATGCTGATTGTAACCTTTTAATCTGACCAGGAGTCAGACTAACACTAACGTGATTATACGACATTATAATTATCATAGATGATCTAATTACGTGTTACATATTTTCGACTGGAGCATCAACTACTCGCTTTCGTCCACCAGCAACTTCGAGTATCATCGATTTATCGCTAAGTATGACAGCAATTGCTCTGTAATTGTCAATACCTTCTATTGCTGGTGGTCCTACTGCTGCTACTGGCTTCAGAACGCGAGCTCGAAAGTGTATATCAACAACAGATTGTCTGTATAAATCCAAATGTTCCAGAGAAAAGTAATAGATCGAGCAGCAGGGAGGGTGAACAGACCACTTTGCTAGAGACCTTATTTTTGAAAATTAAGGGTTCCTACGAAGGCTGAAAAAAAGTTTTTGTCTTAATAGTAAAAACTTCTTTAATTGACCAGATTTTTTCTGATTTTTTCACAATCTGGTCACTACGCGTATGTCGTCCACCCTCCCTGCTGCTATAAATTAAACAGCAAGTATAAATATTATCAATAATGAGTATTGGAGAATCACACTCAGCTAAATTAACTCGAGAGCGACTAGAGGCAATTAAAAAATATCTACCTGTTCGTGATTCTGTTAAGCAACAACTACAATCGCGTCAGGAGTCTCAGGTGGAATTTACAGAAGGTACAGAAAAATTATTTAAACCGATTGTCGAACCAACGAAGAAAATTGTTACAGCAACTGAGGCAACACAACGAGCTCTTGCAACATTAAATGCTGATATTGCTGGTCGTATTCAAGCTGCTCAACCACCACCACAAGCACCACAAGCACCACAAGCAGCTCAACCACCACCACAACCACAACCACCAAGAACCAGAATTAAGATAATAGATAAATTTACACCTGAAGGTATTGCTGCTATCAGGGATCCAAACCAATTATTTGATATTGCCGCGTTTGGATATTATGAAAGAAAAAATTATGTAAAACCAGAATATATTAAATCATTAAGCTCTGCCAATTGGATCAAGGATATATATCGCGTCGCTACTGGTATTCCAGAAATCAAATCTAATAAAGATATTGAAAATTTTAATGAATTTGATGAGATTATACATAGATATATAAAAGATACTAAACAAAGTAGATTATCACAACTACCACAATTTGAATCATCATCAATATCACAACCACCACAATTTGAATTATCACCAGTATCATCACCACATCTTAAATTTCCATCACCAGAGCAACCAATACCACGACTGCAACCACTACTACAACACCACAAGATACTACAACAACAACAAGAGATACAACGACAACGAAAACAACGAAAACAAGAACAACAAGAAACAATAAAACGATTACGAGAACAACGAAAAACACCAAAAACATTTGAGCAATCACTTCGTGATTATCCAGAATCACCAAAGACACCACCGAAACCAAGTAAAAAGAAACCACCGAATCCAAGTGAAGAGGAAGAAGAAAAAGAATTTCAAGACGATCCTGGCGCAACTGGAAGTGGTTTAGGAAGTGGTCTTATTACTTGTCCCAATAATGTCCTTGCTGATGTTGATCGATTAGAAATTCTCAATGGAGGAAAACGAGCTGGTAATAATTCATCAGAAATCATTAATGAAGCAGCTGATATTTGTAAACGATTATTTACAGGCGGTATCATGGATATTAATGTATATCGGTCCCTCATTAATGAAATCGCCGATGAATACCACAGTGATTAGATACAATTAGTGATAAAGTCACTTAATAATAAAATGATCATACACAATACTCGTGGACCTACCATGGTCAGGGCAATAAACTCTCGACTACCGGTATACAAAACGACCTACGGAGATTGACTAGGTGATATTGTTCAGGGTCTGTTTAGAAGGATAGCCCCAAATGCAATACCGATTGCAAAGCAACTAGGAATGAAAGCTATTGATGTTGTTCGTGAAAAAGGTATAGGTGCTGTTGGTAATATTGCTAGCAAAGCATTCTCAGCAATCAAAGATAGACTATCAAGATTAATACGCAGACCACAAGCGACCCGACCTCAACCTGTGAAATTGGCTAGCACTGAAGTGATGCCCGCAAGTGTAAGTAAAATAATAAATCAAGCCGCTAATCAAAAACTAGCAGAGTTAGCTGATATCCCGATGTCGGAAAAGGAAAAAAATACAACCGCTAGTTTGATAGCAGGAAGTGGTCTCTCTTCGAGGAGTGGTCTTCGAGTTAGACGAAGACGATAATAATAAAGATGTTTAAGCGCATATCTGACCCCGCGTTTGACATGGATGCACCAGTTCTCAAAGATGAGTCTGTGCGCGATTATCAGTATTATTCTTACGACGCACGACTGCCAGATCAGCGTGGACGAATCGAACTACAGGTTCAGGATACAAGTAGATATTTCTTACCCGCTGAAGCATTTATTGAAGTCGAAGGTGAAATTATAAATAACGCTAATCCTGCAGCACCAGTACCATACGCCGCTGATGTTAGTGTCGGCTTTGTTAATAATGGTATTATGGCGTTGTTTGATAGCGCTACGTACATGATTGACGGAAAAAATATTGAATCAATCCAGAAGGACGTTGACGTTGCAACGACAATACTAAACCTTGCAAGATACAGCGACGATTATTCAAGATCGGCTGGTCCATCAATGATGTTTGTAAAAGATACTTCTGATTTTCCAGAGTACAGACAATATGATATAGGACAACCACAGAATCATGCTAGAAACGCCGGTGCGAATGTACAAAATATAATTATTAATGTAGATGAAGAATTTAACTTAGGATTTAGATCACGTCGAGCAATGTTAAAAGGTGATAGGAGAACATTTTCATGTGCAATTCCACTGTCACATATTTTTGGGTTCTGTAGAAATGTCAGAAAAGTCATTTTCGGAGCCAAACATACGGTTGTACTTGTACGAAAAGGCGATGATAATGATGCAATATGGCGACCTGCTGGTGATGCTGGTAAAATAATTCTTACAAAATTTTCCCTGTGGATGCCAGTGATGACTCCAACAATATCTGAAGAAGATCGGTTGCTATCTTTTATGAGTCAAGGCGGTAAATCAACGTTGTCATGGTTAACAATGACCACAGATGCTGTTCAGAGTGCAATTGATGGTTTATTTACATGGCAGATAGCTTTTCAGCAAGGTGTTTCTGCACCAAGACATATATTTATTGCGTTTCAAAATACTGCACGAATAAGCTCGCAAATACATAGTCACATGATATTTGACCAACTCGGTGTTTCTGAGGTTTCATTAAGGATAAATGGACATCAAGAACCATCCGAGGATATTTTGTTAAATTTCGATCAAAATCATGTAGCACGTGCATATCATCGTCTTATGTCGTTCATGGGACGTGATCAAAACATTGATACTGGTTTGCAAATATCGCAGCTAGATTTTACAACGCTGTATCCGATTTATTACTTTTCACTAGAACATTTAGATTTAACCAGACAATCTGTTGTAGATATATACTTTCGAGCTCGTGTGATTCGAGGAGTTATTGTTAATTACAAAGCAATCGCCGTTATACTCAGCGATAAATCGATGTTACTCGAAGGTGTTGGTGGACGAATGAGAGCTATTGATGCTCCAGTAGAAAACATGTAATTAGATCGTTCATAATATTAATAATGTCATATCATCACGTTAGTGTGAGTCTGACTCCTGGTCAGATTAAAAAGCTGCAATCAACATCAAAAAATAACTATGGAATAAAAATATCGCTAAAGCGAGAACAGATGACCGGTGCAAATAAACTATCGTTGACTGAGCGTCAGTTCAAAAACTTCAATGATGCTAAAAAATCAAATAAAGGCGTCAAACTTAATCTTTCTGCGGGCGCCATCAAAGACATCGCTAAAACGGGTGGTATATTTCCACTTCTCGCAGTTATACCAGCATTAATAGCCGCTGCAGCCCCAGCTGTTGCAAAAGCAGTTGCATTAGGTACTATTGGAACAGCTGCTGGAATGGCGTTAAAGAAAGCAACCGGACAAGGAATCAAAAAAAAGGGAAAAGGTCTAAGACTACCAGGAACCCAGTATTCGTGGTACGGAAAGGGTCTAAGATTACCAGGGACCCAGTATTCGTGGTACGGAAAGGGTCTAAGACTTCCCGGGACAGTTTACTAATATCACCCATGTCCAATTTTGATTTACTTAATGCTGCTAAGCAATTAAAAATAAAAAAAATTTCAGAGGTGTTTTTATGCGCGATCAATTACCACAAAAACCAAACAATATTGAAACCGGTATCATTAATCTCGATAAAAACTCTGGCCCAGGCACGCACTGGGTCGGATATGCAATTGATCCACGTGGAATTATTTATTTCGATTCGTATGGATTAGCACCACCAAAAGAATTTTTAAAGTACGTTACCGGCGATATTCCAATCTAGTATTCAACGCTACCAACACAAAAAATAACTGATCCTCCAATATGCGGTCGTGCAACCCTCGCTGTTCTTGATGCTGTATCAAAATCAACAGCACCGCCTCATAAAGTCGTGCACGCGTTCACTACACTACGTCATAACACTTAGACAGATATCAGTAAATATAATGGTAGATATTTATGGAAGATCTACTCGCAAAGATAAGAAGAAGGTCGATTTATCTAAATATGCAACTCTTGATCAGCTCAGAAATGAAATCGATGATTTATTAAATATCACAAATGTGGATCAAAATGAAGTCGTCGTTTTTCAGGACAAACAAGGACGATTAAAAACGAGTAATATACAACTACTAGATGTACTTATACGAATTCCCAACGCGGTTGTTAATAATATCGTTACTTTTACTGATCAAGGTAAAATACAGGATTCCGGTAAATCGGTTAACGAATATGTTAAGAAAACTGGTGATGTATTTACCGGTGACATTATTATGTCAAGAAGAAAAATTACATATCTTGGAGATCCAATCGCAGATACTGACGCAGCAACAAAAAAATACGTCGATGATCAAGAATCCAAGTACGTGTCAGTGTGCGGTGGTAAAATGCGTGCATTTCTCGACATGAATAATAATGGTATTAATAATCTCAGAACACCAGAAACAGATTTCGACGCCGCAACGAAGAAATACGTCGACGATAAGGAAATTCCAATAATGACTTCGTTAACGACAATCAATGATGGAATTGCTACATTTAAAACTGATTATTTTAATCATATACAAACATTTCTAAATTTTCGTAGAAATGTAAACAGATCTATTAATGACTTTTTTGGAACTCCACCAAATGTTATTATTAATCTCGCTGACATTAACATGAAAATCAACGATATCATTAGTGGCATTCCTAATATTATTCAAAAAACTAATCTTATTAAAATTTCTCACAAGCAGATCATTAACATGGTATATACGGTAGCATCAGGAAAAGCAACATGGTCGCAGCAAAATAACACTTTTAAACATACCGCAGAGGTCACTGGTGTATATAGATTATCTGTGTTTAGCAGTGCAAAATTCAGTATATTTACCACATTTCCATGGCGTCATTCAACCGATGATTTTTCTGGAATTGTGTCTATAGTGTTAAACAAAGATGTCGAGGAAACGTTTATGCTAATAGCGAATGATAAAAAGTTAACCGCAGCGACTTATTGGTGGTGTATTGAGTTTGTAGCCGAAACTCCTCAATTAATTACCTAGATAAGCATAATGAATCAAGAATCATTTATCGACGTTCAACGTCACAGATACACTCAAGTATGTGAGTGTCAAACCAAACTAAAAAATATCATCGACGATTACACGATAAAGGTAAAAAAATATCGGCGACGTATTGTTATTATTGATATAATGGTATACTCGGTTTCTGCTGTTATTGCTGGAACTGGATTATTACTATCAACAATAACGATGACAGCGCCTGCAGTTGTAACAATTATAGTTTCAACGGCAACAACATGCGCAGGTATTTTCAGTATTATCGCTAAGAAAATATCTACGTGTACGAATGATAAACTAAACGAGTACATAATGAAATTGCACACAGCAACAGCCTCCTACACTAAATTATGCTCGTATATTTCAGCGTATCTCAGTGATGGTAAAATATCCGATGAGGAGTTCGTAACGATAATGAAAACCTACGATGAAGCATTCATAATCGTTAGTGACAATAACGGAAAGATGGAGAATTAAATAATAACGATAATAATAATGTCATCGTTAGAATTACTTCAACAGATCGTAGCTAATACAACGCCGTCAAAAACTACTATGATATCATTAAGTTCAACCAATCCTGAATTTAGCGTTAATTTTCCAACATCAATTCCAGCAAAGGAAATAGCGCTAGCGCAGCTTCGAGTTTATCATAGCTGGCCAAATATCAGGTCAAAACCATTTGGTGGACAACCAGCAAATAATTCACTGGTATTTGCGAATAAGAATAAACCAAATGGAACACCTGATTGGCAAGTTGTTGGAATTACAACGGGTAGTTATGAAATAGAACAGATCAACAATGAATTTCAACGCAGAATTAAATCTATCACAGGGAAAGAATCTGAAATAGCGATCACTGTTCACGAACCAACACTATCAGCGGCGATTGAAATAAATTCTCCTGATTACCTCGTAGATATTTATCAAAGTTCGATTAGATCTGTGTTAGGATGGCCTGAAGTCGCACCTGTTTATAATGGAGTTTCAGAACCAACTAAAAATGAGTTTAAAACGAGTGAAGAAAAATTCATTAAAAATCCAGAATATCGAGAAAAATATCCATGGAATCGTATAGGATTTGGATTTCCAAACGACGATACATACTACTTTACCGATTTTGACGGTAAAAGAATTCCCAAGATAACTAGAACAGTATTTGTTAGTGGCATTACGCCAGGGCGGCAATATATTATTGATAAAAAATTTATTAAAGATTTTTTAGATACTCTTAAGCCTGAATACGATAAAACGTTTAATGATTTAAGAAATTTACTTATTTCATTATCACAACATTATGATGATGGTGTAAAAAATCAAGTAATCGAGTCAATAAAACACTTAAATGGAATGTTACTCGATTTATACATCGTCAATCGAAGTATTATAAACTCTGCGACTGCTGAATTAAGTATTTATTTCACAAATCCAGAACGTAAGCAAATATTTCTTGATCATTATAAAATAACAGAATAAGATTTACAAACATTTGTTATACCAGATTTAAATAACGCTGAAATGAAGAAATCATTAAATGATCTTATTGAAGAATATTATCCGAGAGTAATTGAATCATGGAGAAAAATAGCCCCACCACCGGCTATACTAAAACACAATAACAATCCTTTTGGTGCCGGACGTCATATATCACCAGTCATTGTAAATATAACAACAACAATTGCAATCAATCTGGTATGCGATGTTATTGAAGGTAGCTATCAGATAGATCTTTCTAAGTCTAGCCAGGCCCAGCAAGGGTACATATTATACAGTTTCAGCCCATCGATCCCTCCGGTTCGTTAATTGTATCAGAGCCAATTAACCCCGTGTACCTGCGAGTTCATAATCCGTTACTATCAAGGATACACTTTAAACTTACAGACTCAAGCAATCGCATTCTGGACACAAGAAATGAAGAACTAAATATAAACCTGTATGTACGCTCATAGAGCGTTATCATAACAAAAAAAAATATCCGGATGTCTATAATACTGTATTCTTTGTTTACATAAAATCCTCGCACAGTGCGTAATCGAAATCTATTATCTAGAAGGTTGGGCTGCATATTGATTATTCCATAACGGCTGTGCCGCGTAAAGTTATTTTAAGAACATCCGATATGACTAAATCAATACCTTTGGTTACGGCTTAGACTCAATGTTAATGTAGAATTATATATATTTTTTGGAAACTAGAAATCCCATTTTACACAGAAAACTGTGGTTTTTGTTACTGTAGTTTTTAGGAAATTGGCTATTGGTAAACACATACTAACTTTTTCAGTATGTATTTATAACAAGGTCCGATAGCTCAGTTGATAGCGCGTAGAAACTCTCATCCGGAGGGTCATGGTTCGAAACCCGAGAAAGACAAATTGTCTGCGGGAGGCGATTTTAGGCCAAGATTTATAATCTATTGGGGCCTTGGCCGAGCCCTAGTCTATTTGTGAACAGAATTTAGTATACCTACCAGCGTGTCAACACGTAGTAGGTGTCAGTTTTGCACCCTACGGATTTGATATTTGGGGTGGGTGTGCTAGTTTCTGTTCACAGGTAGAGAAAAGGCCATCATCTTCATTGTATATATCATAATCACCTTCATTGTATATAACCATATCTTCATTGTATATATCATAATCACCTTCATTGTATATAACCATTCATTGTATATATCATAATCACCTTCATTGTATATAACCATTATCTTCATTGTATATAACCATATATCACCTTCATTGTATATAACCATTATCTTCATTGTATATAACCATATATCACCTTCATTGTATATAACCATTATCTTCATTGTATATAACCATATATCATCATTGTATATAACCATTATCATCATTGTATATAACCATTATCATCATTGTATATAACCATTATCATCATTGTATATAACCATATAATCACCTTCATTGTATATAACCATATAATCACCTTCATTGTATATAACCATTATCATCATTGTATATAACCATATAATCACCTTCATTGTATATAACCATTATCTTCATTGTATATAATCATATAATCACCTTCATTGTATATAACCATTATCTTCATTGTATATAACAATATATCACACACAAAACAGCTCCCTGACAAAAAAAGTCATGGGAGCTAATATTTTTTTTTATATTAAATAAACACTTATTATATAATGAATTTTGAAAATATCAATGTCATTGTTTCTGCGATTAAAAAATTACAACATAACGGTATCAGTGTATCTGACAATCTTAATGCTGAAAAGATTCTATGTGATTTTGACTCATTACAACAACGAAAGAACGAGAACAGATTTACGCTATCCGCTGATTACAGGTTTATGAAAGTTATCCAGCAAGGAATGTTAAAGTCACTGGCAACTGTCACTGATGATCAGGTAAAATTGTCTATGCCTCTCTCAAACGCTATTGACAAAATCAAGCTAGAATTATCTCATGGATACGAACAGAAAAAGATCATGAACCTTCGTATAAGACAATTAAGAGAACATTGTGAAAATACGAGTGAAAATACGAGTGAAAATGACAGCGATAATGATGGACACCTGACTGTAATTATGGCTAAACAAAATCCTTGGGAAAATTAACATTCTGCTTAGTATAATGCAACCTACACACGTGGATATTGTATCCCAACCATGTTTCAGTAGGTATCAAGTACAATTGCACATTGTGCAAAGTTTTCGTTGAGTTTTCTAGTTTTCGTTGGGTCAAAACCCCAGGAAGGTTAACGGGAATTAACATTACGTTTTTGATTTATCGATCAAAAACCGGTTTTTTCCAGTTATTTTGTTTGTATTATATGCATTTTTATGATAAAAAATCCGGAAAAAACCGGTTTTTCATCGATAAATCAAAAACGTAATGTTAATTCCCGTTAACTTTCCTGGGGTTTTCACCCTCAGAATTTGTCAAAATCTGACTGATTTTCACTGATTTTTGGTCATTTTTCATGAAAAAACGAGATTTTCGAACAAAAAACGCGGTTTTCAGAACAAAATCAACGAAATAAAAAAAACCACTAAATATTTATAAAAATTATTTTTATTTGCAGTACTTGAGACCAAATTCACTGGTATGGACAATCAGGATAGCTTTTGACATTAACTCGTATAAACGGATAACTATGATCATTATGCTTGACGGAGAGCTTAATTATTTGGTAATATTAAAAATACGGTAGACTAAACGTATTGAAACCTAATTTTTTGTGCAAATCTTTTGGAAAAAGTAGATCTTGTAACCCCGTCTGCCACGTATTGTACCGATCGTGGTACTATGTCAAAATATTTGGCAGCAGAATTAATTGACTTGAACACAATTTCTTCACCATCTGCATTTACAGATTTAACAGGTCTTGCAAATCGTACGCCGCCAGTGTTTCCAAACTTACAGTTTTCACTTTGCGTGATGATTCGTAGATTTCCAAGTGAGTTATCAAGCTTATCACCATTGATGTGATCTACCACATACCCATCTTTGATCAGTCCAAAATAACACTCGATCACAAATCTATGTGATAAATAATTTTAATTTCCTTTGGTATTAAACGCAAGATAACCAGTATTGGTAACACTACCGACTGGTTTTTTCAATCTGCAATTCCTGATGATGCCATCGCGTGATGCTTCATAATTGGTAAGGATTGGATGTGACACAAACTCATTTTGCTCCATTTATATATAATATTTATTTGTCTAAATCATTGTTTTTTGAAAATCTAGCCAGATAATCTTCTTCGGTTTTTATAGGAGAGTCAGTGTTATATTTTTTTATCGTAATATCGTTTCAACTCTCTGTATTTTTTACCACCGCATTGCGCACACAGTTGAGTTTTTCCTCGCACTCCAGCACTACACACAATACACGGTTTTGGTCCTTGACTCCCATTTCTGACGCATTACATATGATAACTACAGTATTCATTCACGCATGTTCTGTTACACGGAGACGTATAACCGATTTTTAGCCAGTTGCAGTGATTTGGTTGAATCATATACAAAAGATTAATGTTCAATTAAATATATATTTGCCTTAATTATAATATGGAAGAATTATCCGCAATTGAACCCTACGCAACCAGATTCGATCTTGACAGACTACCCGAGTATAAATTTAGTGTTTCGATGCAAGATCTAGCTTTAACGAATGCAGATATAACTAAACGTATCCGTGAGGCCAAGAAGGAATTTCGTGACGATGGTGCAGTTCATGCATGGTCAACATTCAGGATAGGACATATCGTTAATATGATGAACGACAAACGAGGAAAAGTAATTATTAATCACTTGATAATCAAAAATATTTCATTTTAATAAAGTTTATTGTAGAGACAGATGACGATATCTGGATTATTCGTGATAAGCGTGATCCAGTCCGTGTGCAGTCCGGGGGTAATATTGTTCTCTTAAATAACAGATTCAAACCTGGAATACTTACTGGCATTGATAAACCGTATTATGAGAAATCGTACCCTGTAACTGCGGTTGTCTATGGAATATTTCCGCTGAATAATAAACCTGATGTTGCGGATCTCAAGCCGATGAAAATATCAAGAATAAACTGTGTAGCTGAACGAGTTACAGAACATTTTACAAACGCAATACGTGGTAATGGTTTAACTGATTTAAGACTTAAAAAAATAAATGCCTGGGCAGAGTCGGTTAAAGATACCGGAGCGTCTATCAGCGACGTTGCTGAACTAGAGAAAAAATTAAGATTTCCAATAGCAGTGAAAACGTTAACCGGAGAGATTTTGTACAAACCGAAGTATATAAAAAATGGAACTCCGATAGATATTATTGATCATAACGCGCACGCATGGACTGCCGCAGTAACAATATTTCCACGAGATAGAACGGTTAAATTTTATGACGGTGATATCTTTAATTTTATCAAGAATATTAGTAAAACCGATCCTGTTTCTGTTTGGTTATTTCAGAGTTCAGAATATAATCATTACGATCAATTTGTACGACCTAATGGTGATATTTATCGTACAGAATCTCTCCATGAGGAAATGGAACATCTTGCGCAGCGCCTTTGGCGTGAATATACCTCTGATGATGTCATAGTTAGACAATTATTGAATAATTGTTTTACTGTTCCGTCAGTCGCTGCTCATTTCGCTCAGGAGAGAAATTCATGGAAAACGACACGATCGGAATTTCTTGAAGATGTCAAGAAAAGCTGTATAGAATATGGACACGGTGGATTATGGAACACCAAATACGATTACAATGACGTTATCTCGGTTGATATGGTAGTATGTTATCCTGGGAGTTTTCTTGGATATGGAGAATGTTCTAAATACCTTAAGAGATTCGGACATCCTACACATGACATGACCAGGGTTGCAATAAACGGACCCTTACCAGATTTTGACTTAACAGGATTTGCTCACGTAGAATCGTTCGAGTTTAGAGAAGATCTCCATGCGATTACTTATGCTTGGTTCGGAAGACATTTTTCAGAACGACGTTGGGTTCCGATAGTACTATTGCGATATATGCTTGATGCTGGATTTTTAATATCGTTGAGAGTAACTGAAACGATTATATCGTATAGTTCACAGAAGCAAGTTTGGTTACCAGAACCGGACAGATTTAATATCGATGATGCCAGGAAAGAATTCCCTGATATTGATGAAGATCATATCATTAAAATAAGTAAATGCAGGAACGAGTATGATGAGAAACTTGCAAAAGATCTCGGCAGAAAAATAATCGGTAAGTTTACACAAGGAGGATCACATGATCATAAACGAACATGTACAAGATTGATTATGGACGATGCTGAATTAGATTTTATAATCGCTGATACGATGGAGAAAAACACATTTATAAACAGATGTAATGCTTATTTATCAAATGGAACAAAACTAGGCACCATTGTGAGCTATACTGATGGCGAATCACCGCAGTTTACTCATTTAAGATCTTCGATGTTAGCTTATGTTTCGATAAATCTATTGTCGATGATACATAAATTTCCTCGTCATGCTGTCAGAGTCGCTACGGATTCATTTTATGTACACAAAAAATATAAAGATTTATTAAAACTCGGTAATGGTGAATGGGGGACATGGAGGATAAAACAAGAAAATATACTTAGTTATTCCGAATCTGCCGATGTTGAAATTGCGGAGACATATTACAAAATAATAATCAAATATCAAAGTCATCTGCACCATCTGTGTATGATCCTGTATCTAGACATAAAACCGTTTATCTTAATGGGTGTGGAGGTTCAGGTAAAACAACTCGTGCGATTAATTTATTTATAAATAATACCTCAGATATAATTGTTTTGACACCTACACATAAACTTTCTAGAGAAATAAAGCAACGACGAGTAAAATCATGTACATATCACAGTTTCTTTAGATGGTGCGGAGATACCTGGACCCCATCGCGGATGGATGAAAAATATATACCTAAAATCATTATATGGGACGAGATATGCACGGTGTCGTTAGAAACACTAAAAACATTTCTTGAATGGTTATTGACAAAGAATACTGCTGTGATTATGTGTGGCGATAATGGTCAACCACCACCCTTTGTTGGACAGTCTCCACATGAATGGTGGAAAACATTTGTAGATTATTACGAAGAAATAAATGATGACCATAGAGCTATTGATGAACCGCTAAAAGAGTTTAAAAGATTAATCAGACTACAGCCAGATCAAATACAGTGCGAGATAATGCGTAAAGTAATTGCAGAAACTTCTATGAATGATTTTTGGATTTTATGGAGACCTGCTGATTTGATAGTCGCGAGTAGAAAGATAGTTCGTGATGAACTGCAAAAGAAATTATTTACGTTACATAAAGAAAAGTTTCCGAATCTACCTGTACCTTTGTGTTATCGCCCATCAGATACTCGACGACAAAATATTGAAGTCGAAATACCAGGTGCCTTGGTTCCACCAAGGGTACAAAATCTTGTCTTTAATGATATCGTGTTGGTTGCTGTTGATGTTGTTGAGAACGCGTTGAACATGGATAAATCGCCATGGACGTTAGGATACGCTATAACGATTCACTTGTCGCAGGGATTAACTATAACTGATACTAGAGTCTGGATTGTAGATGATCGTATTGAATGGTCGAATTTAGTTTATCTCGCCGTATCTCGAGTCAGGAGAATATCGCAACTGCGTAGAGTTATTGTAGATTACGTAATAACTGAAGAAATCACTAACAATATCGACATCAATAAAAAATTAGTCAGCTATAAACAGTGTGACAAAAAAAAATAAGCGTGACTTTGATCTTGATGCTGAATTTATTATAACACTAAAACAACTACAAAATAATCATTGCGCAAGTTGCAACTGTAATATGTCATGGCAGCATTCAAATAATAATCCAAGACAATTTACCGTAGACAGAATTAATAGTGATCTCAGTCATACACGTGATAATGTGATGTTGACCTGTCTCGAGTGTAATCGACGTCGAGGATCTGGACGTTTACAAAATTGAGCTTGGTGGTAATTGCGTATCCTCAGGAATTACTTGCAATTGTTCACGTACAAATCCACGTTGAGGGGCTGTAGAATCTAGTCTGTAGATTGGAGGTGTACCAGTGGATCTTACCACGCTAGAAATTTTATGTGTAGTCACGCTCCAGATAGGATCGGTTGCTCTTTTTTTACCACCTTCAAGTTCGCCAGGTTCATATAAATATCTAACTGTAACATTACCTAATACTGGTTGAGGTTGTTGTCCGTTATAGCTATTGGTATATATTTTTTTTTGTTGATCGCATTAGAAGGTTTCATGGAAGTTGCACGAGTAATTTCATTATTCAACGCAGCTATCACACTCGGTAATCTTGCAACCCATTCACGAGATCTATCCTTGAGGTCAGTAGATATTTCCTTTGCGTACTGATATCCGAATAACCGCTCAGCAAGTGTATCTATTAAATCGTTCAACGATTGCCTGATCACGATGAATTTCAGTATGTCCTCGTCTGATTTTAACGTTATGTTTTTTCATCAACGATGATACTGCTCCAAGAAATTCTTTACCAGGATCAACTTGTAATAACCGTGGCCATCGTAGACCACCACGTTGATAAATGCGCTCAAACGCAGATGCAACTTCAGATACTGTCTTTGTTGATAATGGCTCCGCTTCTTTATATCTACTCGCAACATCAACGACAGTCAATGCGTATTTGTACGTGCGTGATTTTCGTCCACGTGTTTTAATGGTATCGTGTGGTAAAAACAAAATATCCGCTTGATGAACTTCATTAGGAATGCTAACATCAAAATGCGCATACTGAATTCTTTTAGGTGGACTTAGGAAGATTTGCCATATTGCCTGTCGTGCTAACCATGATGCAGCAACATCACGTGAAACTTTTGCTACTTCGGCGAGTTTACTAATCGCTGCTTTACCTCTCCAGAATCCTCTCGGGGAATAATAAACAGATTCCATTATGATAGTTATATAATTAATTGCCAGCCCCTAGCACTAGTTTACCTTTCATAGCAGTTTTACTAGAAAGCTAGCGAGAGATTCTCTGAGAGATTTATTAGGTATAGAATTTAACGCGTGAATCAATTTCACATCTGCGAAATGTCGTTGTTGCAAATCTTTACTTTTATACGCGACATCATGAACGTGACACGCTTGATCAATCTTATTTACTGGATACTCTCCTGGTTTTGGTTGATCTTGGTTATCGAGTCGGATATCAAGTCGAGTTCCTGGACCACAATAATTATATCCGGGTAAATGTTTCTCACCGGGGGTATTTAGCCCATGGAGTTCCTGGTAATTTTCCTAACGAAGCAGCAATATCCCCCCCACCTGTCTTTGATGAAATAAATTTATATTTCTTGGTGCCACATTTCACACACTTACCTGTAAGTGCTCGTCTTTTATTTTTTGTTGTTATTGTCGTTAATTCAGTAGTATCGGTAGATGCTCTACATCGAACACAATATAGACTCATATTATTAATTATATGGATATAATTGACTTTTCTGCGACACGAAAACAAGAACCAGTAAAGCACCATCCAGCGCTTCCGAATTCCATCAGAATGATTATAATAGGTCCGTCCGGAAGTGGATAAACGCAATTATTACTTAATCTAATAATGAGATGGCTCAAGTGGGATAAATTGTATTTAGTAGCGCCATCTGTAGATGATCAGCGATGTTACGAAGTACTTAAAAGATTTTAATGAAAACGCAAAATTGTTGCATGAAGACAATTTCATAGACTTTATTACTGATATTGATGAAGCGCCATCCGTAGATGATCTGGATGGATTCATTAATAATTTAGTAGTGTATGATGATGTTATGCTGGACAAACAATCCAATCCAGCTCGGATATTTTCACGAGGCCGTCACAAAAACACAGACGTGATTTATGCTACACAGCGTTATACACAAATTCCAAAAGTGATCAGGGATAATTGTAACGTTTTAGTTGTATTTAATGGCGTAGATAATCATACGCTGCAGAATATTTATTATACTTGGTGTTCTGGGGACATGGACATGAACAAATTTTAAAATTTCTTTTCAAAAGCACAAGCTGCTCCCTTTGGTTTTGTAACAATAAATTTACATGATCCGAGGTCAAGATATCGTAACGGACTTGATACAATTTTTGGATAAAACCATAGCAGCAGAGAGGGTGAATGACATACGCGTAGTGACCAGATTGTGAAAAAATCAGAAAAAATCTGGTCACTTAGAGAAGTTTTTACTGTTAAGCCAAAAACTTTTTTTTCAGCCTTCGTAGGAACCCTTAAATTTCAAAAATAAGGTCTCTACAAAGTTG